>JAPXFQ010002386.1:0-145682 GCA_028564705.1 Apricaphanius iberus | reverse complement strand
TATGGCAATATTCTGCTATATTATTGCAACGTTGTTTGTCACATTTAACCGTAATAGAATACAATAAAGTTTGTGGTTTAAAGGTGACAACATGTGGAAAGTGTAAGCCCAGCCTCTGGACTGTATATGCTGAGGGATTGATTTATAATGGACTGTAGACATTTGTTTGAGCAGCAGCTATCTGAAGAAGAAGTTGGCTCATGGTCAGATGGTTCCAGGATCTGATCAGGGTTTGGTTCAGACGTTTGGCTCAAATAGAAGCTGCGGAAGCATCCAACGGAAGTCTCAGATGTCCAGTGTACCCATAAAGCTGAGCGGATGGCTTTCATGTTTCCATCAGTGCTGGTGAGACCTGGAGTGGATGGTCTTCAATTTTTAACAAAAAAGATGTTTCAGAATACTTTTCTGGCTCATTTTTGAAACATTTTAATTGAACAATTGACATGATGAGGTAAGTGGCTTTAAGGGCTTTAATATAAAACGAGCAGTGAAGTTTGTGATATGTGGTGCTGTTGGAGTGGTTAACGTCACTATCTGGGCCAACAACCCTCACTTGCTCCAAAAAGCCCATCTCCGCTTCACCCATATTTTCTCTCTCTCATTCCCCTGGCTGTTTGGGTTTTAGTTTCATTTTAGATTCCATGGAAACAGGGAGATGACTGAGTGAGAACGAGGGAAGAAAGAGATGCCTCTAAGAGAAAAAGGAAATTGGAGCAGTTTTTGTGACAGTGTTGAAAAGACCTTTAGGATGCAAGTTCTTTCTTCATCAGCGTTGGTAGATCTGGAGCTCCCGTCTAACCCAAGCCTTGTCTCTGTCTCTGTCTCTGTCTCGCTCCTTATGGGGTATTTTTGGTCGCTGTCGTCCCCTCACCCCTCTGTGAGTAAATCAAGAATCCACAGTGTGTTCTCCTTGAGTTTTATAGCTTATGTGCGTGTTCAGTCTGAAACTTTTCTCCCCAAACTTTTTCTTATTTCCTTGTTGAAGCTACAAGGACATTTCTCCTTCTGGGAATAGTGTTCAGATACAACAGGCTCAGGAAACAGATTCCAGCCAGCTCAACCAAAAAGTCTCTCTGGAGGAAGGTCGGTGAGAAGCCAGAAGGTTGGATCTTGAACCAAAGTCAATTTCCTGACTGGTATTGTTTGGATGTTCACCGCCTCCAGTTGTCTCATTTGAGCCATTTACAAAGTGGCTCCATGTCAGGGTCCCTTCCTCTCTGAGTCCTTATGAAGATGCTGCTTTGGTAGAGACTCAAAGGTCGTATCATGAAATATCAAATTGTATTAGTGCAAATAAATTATGCACAAAAAATAGAATGTGTGCTTGGCTGGTTATCCTTTGTAGTTTTCTGTGTAAAATATTCATTACAACAAGAAATAATGAACCCAGTACAAATTTCTGGACCTTTTGTGCCGTGGTTCAGAGTCTGATTGCATCGTCAGAATTTCTTCTCCGCTTCATGAGCTTGAACCAAAATCAGTTCATTTGCAGACTGTTAACCCTGACCTTTTTACCAACAGTCTCTACAGGTTTCCATGACGCAACCCTTTACATAATATAGTTTTCCCCAAATAATCAAAGGAATCTTTTGCAAAGTTGTGAAACATCTCATCTATGTCCTCCCAACAGCATCCTTCACTCAGTTTTCACAGATTAGGAATTTTCCAGGAGGAATCAAATAAATATATTATGTTTTTAAATATTTCTCAGCAGTAAAGAAGGTTCAAACGCTCTAAATCAGCTACGCAGTGACACAAGGTAACTCAAGTGTAATTCTTGGCCATTACTAATCAGACAGTCAGAACAACCTCTGTAAACTAAAAACATCAAAACTATGGCTGTATGTTTTAATGTAACAAGATTCTAGTTATTTTGTGATGAGCATATTATTTCGGTGGCATTAGAACAAGTTTATTCATCCTTCCTTCATGGTTCCATGTCTGGCACTGATGAACTAGTCTTAGAGAAATCAGTCTGAAATTAAGCAGGTCAGCCAGGAAAGCTGCTATAAAAGGCCATTTACCATTACTGTAACAGGGAATCTTGCTAGGAGTTTTATTTTTGCTGTATTTTTACATGTCCTCCGATGGACGTTTGTAGCTGAATTTTGTAGAAAGATAAGCTAAAACAAAGGACTCAGGATAAACACACCAAGACTCATCACTTACCATTCATAAATTATTCAACAGAAAGCAAAAAAAAGACAAATATTATTTCAATATTTTCTGCATGCTGTTGCAGCATGGACAGTGTGCATTCTTTCCCTTGTGTTCAGGATGGATTGGGTGGGGGGGTCCATGGTGACGAGGTAGAATAGGAGGCTATCAGCTCTCCCCACAGCCATCAGTGACTTTCAGATCTTTGCCGCATGTCTTCCTAACTCCTCTCTCCACACTTTTCCTGCCTGATTAATGCAAATAAAAAGCCAGCATTTTGAAAACAAGTTTTGGGTTAAGGTTCACTAAGGTTTCTCAACTGAAGGAGGACTAACATATCTGGCAGTAATCTCTGTTACCCAATCTCCCCCTCACAGAGAAATTTCTGTAATCCATGCACTTTTCTGGAAGCATAATGTGTGATCGTTTACTAAGGCATGCTCTTTTTGGTGAGGTGAGTGTAGAGGAAAACGGAAAATCTGAGTTTGTGAGCTGGTAGATTACAGATAGATTCAGCTCGCATGATAGATCATAATTAGGGAGAATAAGTTTATTATTGTTTTTTCCTATTCTAAAAATGATTAATTGCTTTTCATTCTTAGTCAGGATCTGGGAAAACTTTGATTAGTGGAGGTCCAGTTAGTTTTAATATTGCTTTTTCTTATGTGACCTGCTGCCTTTGCTGCATTCATTTGTTATTGTGTGAGATAGACATGTTTAGGATTAAGTTAGCATTGCATTGATCAAAGTTTGTTTTAATTTCTGATCTCCTGTTCTGATAAAATATCACTTTGGGTATCTTGATATCTCTTTAACAACTGTTAAGGCTAAAAGTGCCTCTCTAGTGTTTGGATGGTTGGCTACTTGTAGCTGCTTTATCTGGTGATCATTAAATCAATCAATCAACAATTTTACTAGATTTTATAATCTCAGTGTGTCATCTGCTAACCAATATAATCATTAGCCCTATATCCTACAGCTGTTTGTCACCAGTCCAATGAATCTGATGGAGTCTGGATTTGGGATTTTCATGTGCATTCATCTCTAAACAACTGGAGTGTGTTGGTAGAGTTCTTCACTGTGAACGAGGCTGATACAGATCCTTTCCTTCTGACAAGGAGTGTGAGATGTTAATGCGTGCATGACTCAAAATGGAAAACCCACCGAGCAGCCAGTTAAGCACTTAGAGGGGAAACGCAGCCGTGAATTATTATTATTATTATTATTATTATTAAAGCAGCTGTTGAATCATAACAATTAAACCATCCATCCATCCAGCGGGTGAGAGTTGGGGTCCACCCTGGACATGTCTCCTGTCCATCACAGGACAGCATAGAGACACACAGGACAAACAACCATGCACACACACTCATACCTAAGGGTGACTCAGACAGACCAGTGAACCTAAGAGGCATATGTTTGGACTGTGGGAGGAAGCTGGAGCACCCAGAGGGAACCCATGCATGCACAGGGAGGACTACATGCAGAAAGAGCTCAGGCTGGGATTCAAACCCAGGACCTTCTTGCTGCAAAGCAACATTGCTACCCACTGTGCCACTGTGAAGCCAAACCAAATAACATTTCTGTGTTGTGCAACTCAATTCAAATGTTCTTTATTGCTCCCAAAGGAAACGTAGTTGTAGCTTCTACTATTTGCATTTCTTTAAGGAGGTGCTGTAAACGCTGGTGGCTGTTGGCAGGAAGGATGTCCTGTAGCAGTCTGTGTTACAGCAAAACCGTTGAAGCCTCTGACTGAAGACACTGTTGTCTGAGAGTCTCCATTATTACTCATTGACAATAATGACTTAAAGAAATTGTGTTTTCATATGCGTTGCGCATACAGAAATCAGTCCAGTGGCTACATGAGATAATATTATAATATTCTGGAAACAGCAAGAAATAGTACATGTACATTAACCTCATAAATATAACTGAATTGGCTGATATAGTAGTTCTTTTGACATTTAACTGATGCTGTCATATTTCTCCCAGACTTTAGACATACGCGCTATAAAGGCAGTGCTCAGGTCTGAATTTGTTCCCCTGAGGCTTGTTATCCTAATCCCACCTCTAACCTGAACCCGCCTGCCACACTAACCACACACTTTATCACTGCCTCACATCCCGTTCCCAATTCTTTGAATAGAGATTCTGCACTAACAATCATTTGAATTTTTCTCAGGTTTTTGCTGCAGTTTCACAGCAGAGGACCTGCTACCATGTCAATTTAAACAACTTCAGCTTCTCCTTCATAAATTCACACCTTGGACTCAATGGAAGAGACCATTTAACAGAATTCCTGTTACCAAAGCCTGACCTGGAACTTCTTACACGTTTAGTGTGGGAAAACTGAACTAGGTCATTTCACAACTCCACAGCCCTGGATAAGGACCTGATTAGATTAGCTTTGATTAGATCTGCATGCTGAAGGAGGCCTCCCTGGGGACAGTCGACACAGTGGGGATGAGTAGAGGGACTCTGGGCTTGTTCTGTTAATAATGTGCTAAATGAGCCATCCAAGCTGCTCTCTGCTGGGGGCAACATGTTTTCTTCATGTTAATAGACTAACAGGTGCAAGTTGGCAGGTGTTGCTGCTGCTTTTGTCACCCCTCTTCCATCTTGCTAATTGGTTCTCTGGTGCTTCTTCAGAAGCCAGGCTCTGGTCCAACTTTAAAGCTTCCAGTGAACTGGCTGCCATAGACTTTATGAAGTGGTGGTCCGGTGCTGTACGTTATCACGTAATGGTTTGTGACCATCAGCTGGTTGTTTCTAAAAAAACATATCTTGACCATGAGGTATGTGTGGATAAACTGATGTAATTATCACCAGATTAGACTAAATGACATGATCAAAATAAGTTTGAGTCAGATGTTTTCACCTGATGTTTCCTAAGACAAACTCAGTGTACTGCTGTTGGAAATGGTTCATTTCTAAACGGGTCGTTTAGGGTTTTTAAAGTACAAATAAAATTATGAGATTTAATTTAAAAATAATAAAACAAAGTAAAAAAGAGTATTTAAAAAAAGAATATCTTTCTGTTTTGTTTATATTTTATTAAAAGTGACATGTTAAAAATATTTATACTCTTCTTAAAAGTCAATAGTAATATTAACATTACAGCAATCAAATTCTTCTAATTACTGAGCAACATTCTTTCAGCTTCTTCTGGTATTTCAGTTATTTATCTTTGGTGATAAGGTCCAAGTCTGTGGTCTGGAGGCCGTCCTCACCATCACCCTAATGTTGAGCTTCCTCCTTTTGTTTAAGTATGGACTCTAATGGGGCCATTCCAGCTCCAGTCAGAAGAAACATGTCACTTTAAAAGATGACTTTAACTTTTCTGACAGAGGTAGGAATCATTTTGCACACACTTACCTAGAATGCTCTACTGACAGTTATTGACCAAAGCCAACAGGTGAGATATTAACTGATCACCTGTTTTAACAGAATATTACTCCATCCTTTTTTAACTTTAATGATGGTTTGTGTCATTTACTTCCCATTTCATCATACAATAATCCCTCTATCTACATACATTCATCAATTGCTTCACTCGTCTACATCTAAGCTTTTCATTTTCTTTTGATTTGACAAAAAGGAATTTTATCAAGGTTTCCCAAAGCAAAGCTCAGATTAAAAAAAAAAGCTATTTTTGGAGTATCAATGTAGCCTTAGTCACACCTGCCAATTATCACTTTGTTCACAGGAAACCACAGCTGGTATGACATTCATGTGATTCCCATTTTTCTCACTTTGTCCTAACTCAGTTTCATATAAGAATAAGCCTAAACATGTAAGACTGGTGAAAAAAAAGCTAAACATATTTGAGAACCACTGCTTTGATTGGCTCATTCTTCCTTTCTGACTTGCTCTTATTGCCAGCTAATGGAATGAAAGGGAAATCTTTTGACATGGATTCCAGATAAAATCTTTACTTTAAAGCAGAGGAAAGTATATCTTTAAGATATTCATCTTTAATCCTTGTGACAAAGGTCAGCATGTTCAGATAAGAGCTATTATTAGATCAGATTCTATATCATTTCTGAATGTGATCTAAAAGGTGATTAGGAATAACTTACATTTTCTTCACTTTTTTCTCTCTTTATTATAACCACAATGTTGTCACCACTTCTGCTGAGCTTTGGTACTCACTAAGATGTAGTGCTAACCACATGTACATTTATCCAGTTATTTTGCTCTTCTTCTTGGCAATACAATCCTCTCTTCCTGTGTGTTTTTATTTGGTTGGATGATTGAAGGTTTAAGAAGCCAGACTTGTTATCAGTTTATCAGTTTATTTATTTCAGAAACAAGTGGCTTGGTGGTGCATGGGAGAATCGTAGAGATCTACAATGACGTGGCCTCTCCTTCTTGTGCACACTGCTTTGGGACAGCACAGCAGTGTGTCACAATAGGCTATATGTATTGTTGGCAAGAAGAGTTGGAATGCATGGGAACTTAAATGTTATGCTGCCGCCAAGCTTGTTTTTTCCAGTTGCAGTATTTGATTTTGATTTTACAGTCCCATTGGACCATGACTTTTAGATGTGTTTATGGATAACTAGCCTGAATAAAAGGGTTTGACTATTCTCCTCAGCAAGCAGTGAACTTCTACAGTTTGGCTAATAACTAATATTTTGAAAGAATTTCAGTGGTCTTTATTAACTATAAATATTTACTGAATTTCACAATTCTTTTCGGAAGAATTGCATATGGCTGATGGTTTTAATGATTCTAGGGGGCACTGTGCAGGAATTAGGTCATCTTGTCTTTGTTGTTTTGTTCATTTATATTGAATATTTAAGGGACTTTGTAAAGTTTGAAAGTTGTGTGCTCACGATTGCCCCCTCATTCCAACACGCTACTGCAACCTGAATGGTAAGCTCACGCGCGAGGCTGTCATGCTGTGTGAGAGTTTACTCACGAATGAACGAACAGAAACAGCAGCTGAGTCAGTCCCGTCGCCATGACTTCATCTGAGGTATGAAATGTTAGTGTTGTGTAAGTTTAGTTGGGGTCTGGGCTGGAGTTCAGCTGCTGCTAAAAGCTGCTCTCTCCTTATGCTCAGCTGAATCCGTCTTTCAGTTACCTCACACTCTGCGCTTGTTTATAGCAAATCCTACACCTAGGTGTGTGAACATGCTTAATGCCATTACGCTTCCCCTGGAAAGCACTCAGTTTGACCCGAACACTCGCTACTTACAGGCATACAGAGGCAACCAGCAGTCATTCTGCTGATCAGAGCATTGCTGGAACACGTATGAGGAAGAAATATTTATAACATATTTATTTATTTGTGGTTAAACTTATGTATAGTCCCTCTAAAATGTCTTCCCGTTGCAGCGGTAAATTATCTTTATAAAGTGAAAGTTTATTGATTGTTCACAGGGTGAATTATTATGATATTATTTGAGAATGGTCTCAAAACAACATTTTTTATTTCAATAATTTCTGGGACAATTTATCATCTATCAAAAATGAGTTATGCTGAAAGGCTGCGTGGTTTTGTACCTAGGCTCCATGGCAACATACAGTGATGAATTGCGGTCATGTAGACTTTGCCAAAGTTTTGGCTGCTTATACAATACTGCTTTGTGTCCTCAAAGCTTTAGCAACCCATTTGGTAGGAGGCCTCTACCTGTTCATTTCTTCATATCAGATAAATTTGGAAGAAATGGTTCATATTTGGCCAGGAGTTTTCTTGAGACTGGACAGCATGCAAGGCCTATTATCTGCTAGTTTATGAAAATTTCTGCTAGGACTCATGACCGTGGTGCAGTTATGTCTGGGACTGAAGGTAGAAAGACGAGCATGTGGTGGAGGAAACTGAAGACTTCTCAGGCCCTGTCCTCCTGGATATTGTTGAAGAAATTAAGTTATTTAATTCTGAATTTAAAACAGATATTTCTTTACAGTTTTTCTCAATTGTTTACACACATTTTCTGAAAGCATGCCTCATATTCTCAGAACTCTACATATAAATCCAAACACACACACAATGGGCAAAACCCCTCAGTTCTCCTGCAAAATGAAACGTTACATTCTAAACAATGTTATTTCTTCTCAAAATGGGATTTTGTTGTCAAATGACACACAAACCATCATATGAATAGACATTTATAAGAACCAGCTCAACACTGATGTGTTCAATGTAAAACACTATGATGAATGGAAAACACTTCTTCTCCATTCATCATAATGACTTAGGCCTTTTTTGGTTCAGTGTGTTGTAAAATATTTGAGAATATTGTTTTTATACTCAGAACACACAAATACAAGGTCAAATTTTATTTTATTTTTCCCGCAAAAAAAATGTACACAGTGTACATCCCATTCCCAACTAACACAAAATTGCACATACACTACATACAAAACAGAAGAATTTACTGTATACAGTTACAGTAAAAAAAAACTATGCTGCATCCTCTCTTCTGTTGAGGTCTGGCCACAGCACCTCATCCACATTACAAGCAATGTTTTCCCTGGCCAAGCAGCAGGGGAAATGTCACCTAGCACGGCGATTCCAGCCATGAAAAGCATCATCTGCTTCTATCTCCACATGCGTCCTCCATAGCTTGGAGAAGAGGTATATGCGTTTGTGGATTTCGGTCATACACTTTCCATCTCCAGGCAGAAAACAAATTCCTTAATAGGATTGAGGAATGGAGAATATGGAGGGAGATAAACAACTAAAAAGTGTGGGTTGGCAGTTAACCAGTTACGAACCAGAGCAGCCCTGTGGAAACTTACGTTGTCCCAAATGACAACGTACCTGAGCTGCTCTTGGCCATCTACCTGATCTGGTGGAATGAGTGTGTTGTGTAGGCTGTCCAGGAATGTGATCAGATGGGCGGTGTTGTAGGGGCCAAGGGTGGCATGGTGATGGATGATGCCGTGGTGGGTAATCGCTGCACACATTGTGATGTTTCATCCGCGCTGGCCAGGGACTTCAACAATGGCACGCTGGCAGATGATATTCCTTCCCCTCTTTCGTCTTTTTGTGAGGTATAACCCAGCCTCATCAATGAAGATGAACTGGTGCTCCACTGCAGCCACTTCTAGCTAAAGGACTCTCTGAAACACACATTACAATATCAGAAATAGGCATGGATTGGTCACTATTCTGAAGCACAATCATTATGATTACATTATTACAGTAAAATATGTATAATTTAGTGTATACAGTGTTGAGAGTATGCATCAATTGTGGGACTCACTTGCACATAGTTATATCGCAATTCTTTGACTCTTTATGAATTGAGTTCAAATGGCACCTTGTAGAACTGCTTCATCCGGAGATGATTTCTGCGCAAGACACGGTCCAGTGTTGATATGCTTAGCCTATCAATATTTTGAAACATGTCATTGTTTTCTATTATTGTTATGGCGTTGCTTTCTAGGACCATGTTCATGATTTCATTTTCCTGTTCAGGAGACAGAACACGTTCCCGACCACCTTGTGTTGGTAATCTTTCAGTTCTGCCAAACAAATAGTAAAATACTGTAAATACAAAGTGGGTATACATTTCCTAAATACTTGAAACATACTTTACAGTATTTTTACAGTCCTATAGAACAGTCTACAAGCAACACTGTACTACTGTACTCATTGAGTATTGTATTGATATGCAGTACTGCAATTTTGTAGTGGGAGTAGATTACTTACCTATTCTCATTTCGGAAAGTCCGGATGAAGGATGCTAAACTGTACCTGCTCAAATTTGGCTGTACTCTTTGCCCACCCTCCCTCATTGTTAGACCATGGTTGACCCCATGATTACAGTTTTTGTCGATTGCTTAAACACATTCCAGGCTGCATGGTGGCGCAGTGGTTAGCACTGTTGCCTTGCAGCAAGAAGGTTGTGGGTTCGTATCCCAGGGTCTTTCTGCATGGAGTTTGCATGTTCTCCCCGTGCATGCGTGGGTTCCCGCTGGGTACTCCGGCTTCCTCCCACAGTCCAAAAACATGACTGTCAGGTTAATTGATCACTCTAAATTGTCCTTAAGTGTGTGCATGGTTGTTTGTCCTGTCTGTCTCTATGTAGCCCTGTGATGGACTGGCAACCTGTCCAGGGTTTTTCATTCACAAAACGTCAGACTGTTCTTGCAAAACCAAAATTTTACCCCAAAACAGCTCAATCTGTGCTCAAAACTGAACTATGTTGTCAAACCGTGCCCCGAGTCAATCAAAATTAAAAACACTACTGAACAGTCACTAAACACTACGTAGAAAAATAGAAAACACAATACTCAGGACATGAAGCTGGAGAAATAAATGTTTATTGTTCACTGTAGGCTAAATGCTAGTTGCAAAAAAAAAAGAACAGTGCATTTAGCACTTGTACAAAAAGACAAAACAGAAATCTAGCGCTTTTACATGTACTGTATCACTTTTAAAAACAAACAGAAATCATATGTGCTTGCCACTTGTGTACAGTAAGCTTATGTATACTGTAAATAAAGTACAAAAATACAAATAAGTGAATTATTCAGCCACAGCATCATGTCTCCGTACTGGGTCAGGCCACAGGACTGCATCCACATCACAGGCCACATTTTGTCTGGCCAGGCAACGGGGAAAAAAAACCCTAGCATGCCGTGTCCAGGCTTGGCTGCCTCCACACCTATGTCACCACAGGCAAGTCCCATGGCTTGCAGGAGATTTACCCTGGTGTAAGGTTGGCGTTCATATACCTTCCCCCGCCATGAGGAGAAGAATTCCTAAAGGGGGTTTAGGAAAGGGGAGTACGGTGGAAGGCAAAGATTGATAAAATCTTGGTTCATATTGAACCACTCTCTAACCTGGAGGGCTCTGTGAAAACTCACATTATCCCAAACAACAACATAGATGGGATGCTCATCCTGCTGCCCCAACAGAGCATCTTGCATGTTATTGAGGAAAATGAGGAGCTGGTGAGTGTTGTAGGGCCCCAGGTTGGCATGATGGTGGACAACCCCATGATTGCTGATGGCAGCACATAGTGTGACATTGCCACCACGCTGCCCAGGAACAACAACAATGGCCCGATGGCCAATCACATTACGGCCTCTCCTTCTCCTTTTGGTGAGATTAAACCCAGCTTCATCCATATAGATGTATTCATGGGGTCTTTCCATTCCATCCAGTTCAAAAACCCTCTGTAGAAATAGATATAGTTCTGTAAGTGATACGGAAAGTGATTTAGGCCACTACAGTAAATCACTACAGTAATCAACATTGAATATGTTTGGATGTATGCCAACCTGTACATACTGGAATCTTTGCTCTTTTACTCTGTCTGAGTTGCGGTGAAAAGGCACTCTGTATAGCTGTTTCATGCGCAGTCTGTTGCGCTTGAGGACACGATCAACAGAGAGGCTGACACTGTTTATACCCTCAAAATTTACATGGTCCTCAATGATCTTCTGCTGAATTTCACGCAGTTTAATGGCATTGTTCTCACGGACCATATCAACAATTAGGGTCTCTTGGTGTGGGGAGAACATACCTGTCCTGCCACCCCCATGTGGCAGTCTTTCAATGCTACAAAAAGAGAACGTGGAGTTACAAAAAACATACATGGAATACTAGGCCTACAAACAGTTAGACCAACCCTCCATTACAATACTAGAGTACATTGGTAAAGTGGTGTACTGGAACATGTATTTACTTACAGTATACTGTGATACAGTATATAGTATGTCTAACGGTAATTGCTGTCAGCATTTACATACTAGACTATAATTTAAAAAAAGGGTAATTACATGTTCTCTTCTCTAAATCTTCGGATTATGGTGGACACAGTGAATCTACTGAGGTTTGGTTGTACCCTTTGTCCAGCCTCCCTCATGCTCATACCATGGACAAGAACATGGTCAATCACAGTAGCTCTGATTCCATCAGATATTTCTGTGTTTTGTCTTTGCTGACCACCTATCACACGGACTCTTCCTCTCAGATTTCTATCCATTGTAAGACCTCACACACCAGTGCTCTCTGAACTGGCTTATATGTTCCGTCACATCATTAGCCACAAGTGTGATCAATTTTGAGTTGTTGTGTTCAACTGGTGACACCTGTGCTTTCATTGTGTTTGACTTTTGTCACTTGTTCTCACCATTCTGCAGCACAGGTGCATCACAATGAAAATTCCATCAGTGTGTTCAGGCAACTGAGCATTTGGTTCAGACAATAGGGTTTAGTTTTTTAGCAATTGAGAAAAACTGTAACCAAAGTGGCCCGGATCTCATCAGAGATTACGGTCCTTGGCCTTCCTCGTCCTCGTCCTCCCAGTCCTCCTCCTCTTACTCTCACTCCTCTGGCTCTGCCTCTGTTTCCAATGTTGGCATCCATTGCTCCAAAACAGAAGAGCTCACCTGTTGCCCTTTTATGCTAAAGCTCTGATTGCTAATTATAAAACTGTGTGACGGGTATTTTCCCTTGTAATGAGTCAGTGTGCATATTTGAATGGCAGTGTGTTCCTTGTGAAAACAAGATATTTTTTGCATGAAAATTGTGCCAAAAGAAGACAATTGTGTGTAGTGTTTTGAAAAAAGTGTGTTTTAGAACGGCAATTTGAGTGTAAAGCAGGAACTGTGCTTGTAGTTAAGCAGAATTAGTACATGGGGTTGGTGAATAAGTTACATGCTGTGGTCATTGTGTCTCATGTACCAGAATTTGTGTGTAAACAATTGAGAAAAACTGTAATTTCAAATATTCACATCAGAAATCAAATCAGGAAATTAAGCAAGACACTAAAAAACTTGAACCACAGCCAGACCTGAAGAAGGTGTACAAAGTATCTGCAGAATGGACAACGTGGCTGTGAAAGATGCTTTAATTCAACACTTTAGCAGACACCAATTGTGCAAGTCGTCCTACTTACAAAGCTGAGAGGAGTCTGTAATATTTATCATAGATACATTTCAGCTGTGAGAGACTGTGAGAGAATGTAAAACAAAACAGCACAGCACAGCGACAGCATGAACATAGATGTATGTCCCATTACCAGACTTTTCATTGGATAAATACCGAAAGGTAGCATGTTAGTGAACAGGTTAGTGTCCCTGGAGGGGGTCTGTGCTCTCTGAGTGCTTTTCTAGATTTTGAATAATGAATTTGTATAATGGTGCAGAAAAGAAGCATTATGGTCGATAACAAAAGTTCACCTCAATACCTTGTAATGTAATCTTGGTTAAAAAGAGAGGTCAAATGTTTCCTGTAGGTCATTACCAGGTTTCCACACACTAGCTGGTGTTTTTGGCCCATTCCTCCATGCAGATCTCCTCTAGTGCTGTGATGTTTTGGGGCTGTCGCTGGGCAACACAGACTTTCAACTCCCTCCAAAGATTCTCTGAGGGGTTAAGGTCTGGAGACTGGCTAGGCCACTCTAGGAATTTGAAATGCTTTTTACGTAGCCACTCCTTTTTACGTAGCCACTCCTTTTTACGTAGCCACTCCTTCGTTTGGGTTTTACCCCAAAATCCCACAATACATGGCCCCATTCATACTTTCCTAAATACAGATCAGTTGTCTTAGTCCCTTTGCAGAAAAGCAGCCCCAAAATATAATGTTTCCATTCCCATGCTTCACAGTAGGTTTAGTGTTCTTGGAATGCAATTCAGCCTTCTTCCGGTGTGCCTTAGACTGGCCACAATAAAAGGCCACTTTGAAAATGTTCAGTTTAGCTTTATTGGGGGGTTTTGGGGGACTCAGAAAACCAGTGAGTATGTGCTACTGTGACACCATTTGCCTCATGCAGTGCAACATCTCCGTCACATAGAGTTGGGAAGGAGTGCAGGAAGTGGAACACGCTATACGCCGATCCAGAGCATCCCAAACATGCTCAATGGGTGACATGTTCACTGAGTATTCTGGCCATCAGGGCCATATATATAGCTACTCCAAATTTCCCATGAAAATAAATTCAATCAGCGCACACGCTGTACACTTTTACTGTGCACTGTCATCAGGCAATTCTCCCTCAGCAGGAGCAGGCGGGGGTGTTGTGACAAAGCAGGGGGGGGGGGATATGGGAACCTCTGTATTTTCTTTCCCGCCGTCTTGCTGTATTAAAGTTTACGTGTATATTTCCCCTATTATATTATCATAAGTAAATCCTCTGCCTCTCAGTTTAGAGAAGAGCGAGAGCTGCTGCAGTTACAGTGGCAGGTCTGGAAAAATCAGCTCCTAGAACGGGAGCAACAATAAGATGAACTTGGTGAAGACAGAGTCACTCAAAAACTAATTAGAATACACGTAAATATATCGGGATAATGGGACAGTAAGTTTCCTTCCCTCCAGAGGAACTGGACGGGGCGCAGCATCAACACAGGTAGGTGTGGTTCTGTTCACTTAGTGACTAGTGACAGATTAAAACATGTTGGAAATGACCGATGAAGGTAGGACGTTGTCGGCAAAGAATATAAAGTCCCATTAAAAAAAATCTTAAGAGGTACTCCATCTGCCTCTGTCTCCCCTTGGATCAGAGTTTGAATTAATAAATGTATTTAATAATGTGAGTCAGACCTGCTGTATTTATCGTTGAAATTAGTTTAATTCAGCGTAGTTCATATTCAAGATTGCTAAGAGAATAAAAAATGGCAACAGATTCTAAATTAATAATGAAATGTTTTTTTCCTTGAATCAGTCGATCTTAAGGAGAACACAATTCAAGATTTTTTGAGGCCTCAGACAATACAATATGGGTTTGTTTCCTCTCTGCTCTAGAAAAATGTGTTTCTTTAATATATATGATGTGCACAGTGAAGCATCTTGATGTGCTAAATAAATAAATCAAATCAATGATTATGAGTAATAATGCCACAAAAATAGTTTTCATAATTAGATGTTTACAATTTTTTATACAGGGTTAAAAATATTTCATTTTGAGTGATAAGCAGGGGTGTATCTAGGACGTTTTTTAAGGGGCCCAGTTATGATCTTGGGGTGTCCCACCAAAATAAAAGCAGTTGCTGAAATATCGCCTGGGGCGCAAAATACCCCAGGGCCGGCCCTGCTGGCCATGCAAGAACTGGATTGTTTTCAGCTTCCTAGAATTGTGTACAGATCCTTGCCACATGGGGCCGTACATTATCTTGCTGAAACATGAGGTGATGTTCATGGATATATGGCACAACAATAGAGCTCAGGATCTCATCAAGGTATCTCTGTGCATTCAAAGTGCCATCAATAAAATGCTGCTGTTTTCTTCGTCCATAACGTATACCTGCCCATACCATAAACCCACCACCACCATGGGCCACATGACGCGACACACTGTCTGCCTCTGCCCTGAACAGTGAAAACTCTGAATCATCAGTGAACAGAACTTCTCTCCAATGTGCAAGATGCCATTGGATATGAGCATTTGCCCTCTTAAGTCAGTTATGATGACGAACTGGTGTCAGGTCGAGACTCGATGATGAAGACAAGCATGCAGATGAGCTTCCCTGAGACAGTTTCTGACAGTTTGTGCAGAAATTGTTTGGTTATGCAAACCAATTGTTTCAGCAGCTGTCTGAGTGGCTGGTCTCAGACGATCTTGGAGGTGAACCTGCTGGATGTGGAGGTCCTTGGCTGGTGTGGTTACACGTTGTCTGCGGTTGTGAGGCCGGTTGGATGTGCTGCCATATTCTCTGAATCGCCTTTGGAGACGGCTTATGGTGGAGAAATGAATATTCAATGCACAAACAACAGCTCTGGAGGACATTCCTGCTGCCATCATGCCACCTGCAAACTCCAACAAAACCTGTGAGATATGTGGCATTGTGCTGTGTGATACGACTGAACATCTCAGAGTTGCCTTTTATTCTGGCCAGTCTAAGGCACACCTGTGCAATAACCATGTTGTCTAATCACCACCTTGATATGCTACACCTGTGAGGGGGGATGGATTATCTTGGCAAATGAAAAGTCTTTACTATCACAGATTTAGACATGAAATTGTGATTTTTTTGTATGTATAAAATGTCTCAGATCTTTGAGTTCATCTCATAAAAAATGGGAGCAAAAACAAAAGTGTTGAGCTTATATTTTTGTTCAGTGTATATGAACATTTTCCAGCCAGTAAAATATCTGTACAATTCCTTGATCTTATTTAGATCTCTGTGTCTGGCATCAAGCAGCTAAACTATGTTTATGTTTATGTCCAAACTATGAACCCTGCAGGCTTCAGTTGCTCTGTTTCAGACTTGGGTCATGGGAACTCACAGCTGCTTGTGTGACCCTTGCAGCTGACTGACAGTGAGGTTCTTCTTGAACTTGTTTGCAGATGCCTGTGGAAAAAAAGGAGAGAAAAAAGGCCGGCACCTGAATCAATCTTGAGTTTGAGTTTGTTGTCGTTTATTGGTGGTGTGTATCTTCTCTGGAAAGTAGGGCATAGAGCGCAGACATGCTGGGCTTCAAGATAAATATAAGACGTTGTGTTTTAATGAAATACTTTAAAAAGTCATTTTTTTTAAACAACATTTTTTAAGCAGGGCTCTAGACTCGCTGTTGGCACTGGTTGCATTGGCTTGGCAAACCCAATTTTTCAACAATATCACAGTTGCACAGGTTTACTCTTTTTAAATCAATAGTCATTAAGGCAATATTGGTTGATAAATGATAAACAATTCAGTAAACATAAAGCAGAAGTGCTAAGACTTCATTATCTCTGCCCTTTAGGCTACAGCCAAACAGCTGCAAGGAAAATGAATGTTGCTTCTCGATTGTCTGCTTTGCAAACACAAGCCAATAGTGGTTCAAGAAGCACAGTGCTTAAGTATTTCAACTTCCCACACAGCAATTTTGTTTATATATTTTGGAAAAAATCCACAAATAGTGAATGGGCAAATATTGCTTTGTAAATAAGTGGAAGTCCAGCATCGTAGTTTTGGATGGGAAGACCAGCTTTTCAGTTTTAAATGGGCTTTCTTCAGGGTCAATATTTTAGAGGAACAGTCTGAGATCTGTGTTGGTCATCTGGTGAAAATGAAAGATAGAACTGGCTATCATCAGCATAGCAGTGGTATGAACAGGCATGTGATTTGATGATCTGTGGCACTGAGGTGGGGTATATGGCAGAGCATTGGGAGAGCCCTGTGGCAAGGATGTGCAGTGCAGAAGTGTGAGCCAGCCAAGATTCATTGAATGACTGATCATAACCCTACCTGTGATTTCCAAGTTAGAGCATTTGGATAAAGAGATACCATGGTTTACAATGTTCAGTGCAGTCAATAAGGTGAGCAGGATATGTACTGCCAACTTCAGTTTCACTTTGACCTCTTTGCAGAGTTCAGACTATGGCAACAGAGCAATTTTAGTGGAGGTGTCACATCTGAACCCAGAGGAGATTGATCAAGAAGGCTATTTTTGGTAAGTATTCTGTGGCTTTCTTTGGATAGTTCAATTAACACTTGCTCATACCTGACAGTGTGTCAGTAAAACAAGAGACAGGTGCGGTAGGTATTGAAGGAATGAAATGGTTTTCGTGTGTCAGTAGTATTGTGAATATTCTAAACATAGAAACATTTTTTCTATCTTTGTCCTCTGTTTTTCCATCCCTCCGTGACCTTTAGCATTTTTGGGCGATGTCATTAAGCTTTGGTTTGAGTATTGTTGTGGATTTAAGGGAAAATGCAGCCATTTGGCTATTAATAGTTAAGGGACTTCTTATGGCAGTCAATTAAATAAATAATTTATGAAAAATATTAATATTTGGGGCATCGGCTGTTCTACCAGGAACTATTTTAATTGCTAAATACAGTATCTGTATCAGTCTCTATAGTCTAGCACCTGCCCAGATAAGACTGAGGTGAAACGCATGAAGGAGTGAATTCTTACCGCGTATTGAAACATTCAAACCTTTGTCGTGTGTATGTGTGTGTTGAATAAAAGGGACAACAGTGACTTTCCAAAATACAAAAATGTATTTACAAAAAAGAAAAAGAAACATATAATCACTCAAACTAATAACAAACACACTACTGATCAAACTAAATGAATAACTAAAAATAAAAGAACACAAATGGATAAAAATGCAATAAAACAGAAATCATGAATTCTGATATGCTTTGGAAGAATCTTGATTTGCAGATGCTGAAATGAAAGTAATTAAACTAATCATAATTAGTTTAACAAATTTAGCACCACGGATTTACCTCTGAACCAATAAGCAATGTAAGAAAGCATTGTTTGGATTAAGAAATGTTATGTTTAAAGTTATCTGGGTGAAAGAAATTAACATTTGGAGGATTACTTTATTTATGGATTGATCACCGCAGTAAATAATCTAATTCCAGTATTTTGGTAAAACAAGGCCAATTCAAAACATGGTTTTGAATATTATATTCTGGTCTTAAACGATCTATTATAAACCGAGTTCTGTTTGAACCGTTAATAGCAATCTTTGGTTATGAAATGTATGCCTAAACAAAACACGTGGGCTTGTTTAGCTTTAGCTCCCTGTAACGCACGTGGGGCATTTGAAGTGGCTCAAATACATTTATTAAATATTAAAAAAGTGAAAACTCCTGTTTGATTGAGTAGCTCAAATTGCAGGATTTAAAATGACTCTTTGTCGGGAAAAGTCTTTTAAAAACTGATTAAAGTTTCAGGCCAAGGCCTGGTTTACCCAAACAGATACAAATGAAACTTAAACAACAAATAAAAAGGAAACACCTTTAAAATTAGTGATCCCAAACGAATTTGCCACTGCCCAAACAGACATTATGAACGTTTATAGTCCTCTGAGTTGCTGTGCGTTTCAATGGGGGGGTTCTCCAAAGCTCTTTAGCCAGCAGGCTAACAAAGGATTGCTAATCTGGTTAGCGGCCAGGCAGCGCTGGGAACTACTGGCTGTGGTTCCCTCCGGTTGGCTGCATAGCGGTCGGCCCCCAGCATCCACCTCTGGACAGTACCTTTGTGGAGCTCTCCAGTTCGGTATTCACCTCTTATCAGCTCTGTGGTGGCGGCTAAATGCAGGTTCTGGCTGGTTCAGCTCTCAGCACATGTGGCTCTCAACTCCCGTTTCTTAGCGGTCAACAGTCTGAAACTCAGAGGGGGTTTTGTCGGCTTTTGAGGAACACATAGTGTTTCTTTTATCAATATTTAGGATTCACCTGGTGTTCTTTGAGTTCCTTGAAGCGAGTTTCTCCAAGAAACTCAGGCCTTCCTCCTTCGCCAGCAAAGGGAGATAGTTGCTTTGGGCTTCCCTGTAGCGAGCCGGCCGCTGTCCACCGTGAATAAGGAGAGGGTCTGCCTTGAGTCAATCCCGGTGGGGAGGCTGCTTGGCGTAGAACGAACAGTTGCTTGCCAGGTGCATATATAGATTCTCTTCTTCTCCTTTTCCTGTTGAGAGGAGTTTCTTTTCTTTTGGAGCTAGAATGTTTATTAGCGCCACCCGATGGCTGTGTGTGACACAATAGTATCTACTGCTGTAAGCCTCTGTCCAAGTGGCTGAACATCAAATACATAACACTTCAAATATCCATCCATCCATCTTCTTCCGCTTATCCAGAGTCGGGTCACGGGGGCAGTAGCTTAAGCAGGGAGACCCAGACTTACCTCTCCCCGGCCACTTGGGCCAGCTCCTCGGGAGGAATCCCGAGACGTTCCCAGGCCACCTGGGAGACATAATCCCTCCAGCGAGTCTTGGGTCTTCCCCTGGGTCTCCTCCCAGTGGGACATGCCCGGAACACGTCACCAGGGAGGCCCGAGCCACCTCAGCTGGCTCCTCTCGATGTGGAGGAGCAGCGGCTCTACTCTGAGCTCCCTCCGGATGACCGAGCTTCTCACCCTATCTCTAAGGGAGAGCCCAGCCATCCTACGGAGGAAACTCATTTCAGCCGCTTGTATCCTCGATCTCGTTCTTTCGGTCACCACCCAGAGTTCATGACCATAGATGAGGGTAGGAACGTAGATAGACCGGTAAATTGAGTGCTTTGCCTTTCGGCTCAGCTCTCTCTTCACCACGACAGACAGCGTAACTGCAGACGCCTTACCAATCCGTGTGTCGATCACCCGCTCCGTTTTTCCCTCATTCGTGAACAAGACCCCCAGATACTTGAACTACTCCACTTGAGGAAGGACCCCGACCCGAAGAAGGCACCCGTTCCTTTTCCGGCTCAAGACCATGGTCTCGGATTTGGAGGGGCTAATCCCCATCCCAGCCGCTTCACACTCGGCCGCAAACCGCTCAAGCGAGAATTGTAGATCCCATTCAGATGAAGCCAACAAGACGACATTATCTGTGAAAAGCAGAGACCCGATCCTGAGGTCACCAAACGGATCCCCTCAACACCTTGGCTGCGCCTAGAAATCCTGTCCATAAATGTTATGAACAGGAGCGGTGACAGAGGGCAACCTTGGCGGAGTCCAACTCTCACCGGGAACGAGTCCGACTTACTGCCAGCAATGCGAACCAAACTCTGACACCAAACATACAGGGACCTAACAGCCCTTATTAAAGGGCCTGGCACCTATTCTCCAGGAGTACCCTCCACAGGACTTTCCGATGGACATGGTCGAACGCCTTCTCCAAGTCCACAAAACACATGTAGACCGGCTGGGCGAACTCCCACGAACCCTCCAGGACCCTGCTGAGGGTGTAGAGCTGGTCCAGTGTTCCACGGCCAGGACGAAAACCGCTTTGTTCCTGCTGAATCCGAGGTTCGACTATCCGTCGGACCCTCCTCTCCAGAACCCTCGAATAGACCTTACCAGGGAGGCTCAGAATTTTTATCCCCCTATAGTTGGAACACACTCTGTGGTCCCCCTTTTTATAGAGGGAGACTACCACCCCGGTCTGCCCATCCAAGGGAACTGCCCCCGATGTCCATGCAATACTGCAGAGCCACGTTAAACAACACAGCCCTACAACATCCAGAGCCTTAAGGAACTCCGGGCGAGTCTCATCCACCCCTGGTGCCTTGCCACCGAGGAGCTTTTTAACAACCTCGGCGACCTCAGCACCCGAGATTGGAGAGCCCGTTTCAAAGTCCCCAGACTCTGCTTCCAAACAGGAAGGCGTGTCGGTGGGATTGAGGAGGTCTTCGAAGTATTCCACCCGGAAGTCGTTCACCATGGTCTCTCCAAAGTCCTCCCACGCCCAAGTTTTTGCATCAGCGACCATCCGAGCTGTACTCCACTTGGCCTGCCGGTACCTATCAGCTGCTTCCGGAGTCCCACAGGCCAAAAAGGCCAGATAGGACTCCTTCTTCAGCATGACAGCATCCCTCACCGCCGGTGTCCACCAGCGGGTTCGAGAGTTGCCACCGCAACAGGCACTGACTACCTTATGGCCACAACCACGGTCAGCCGCTTCGACAATGGAGGCACGTAACATGGCCCACTCGGACTCAATTTCCCCCTCCTCCCCTGGGACGTGTTTGAAGTTCTGCCGGAGGTGAGAGTTGAAACTCCTTCTGACAGGAGACTCTGCCAGACGTTCCCAGCACACCCTCACAACACGTTTGGGCCTGCCAGGTCTGTCCGGCGTCCTCTCCGACCACCGGAGCAGATTCACAACTAGGTAGCGGTCGGTGGATAGCTCCGCCCCTCTCTTCAACCGAGTGTCCAAAACATGCGGCCGCAGATCAGATGAAACGACAACCAAGTCGATCATCGAGCTGCGGCCTAGGGTGTCCTTGTGCCAAGTGCACACATGAACACCCCTATGCTTGAACATGGTGTTCGTTATGGACAATCCATGACCGCACAGAAGTCCAACAACAAAACACCTCTCGGGTTCAGATCGGGGGGTCCATACCGCCCAACCACGCCTCTCCAGGTCTCACTTTCATTGCCCACGTGAGCGTTGAAGTCTCCCAGCAGAATGAGGGATTCCCCAGAAGGAGCACTCTCCAGTACCCCCTCCAAGGACCCCAAGAAGGGTGGGTAATCTGAACTACTGTTTGGTGCATAAGCACAAACAATAGTCAGGACCCGTCCCCCCACCCGTAGGCGGAGGGAGTCTACCCTCTCATTCAGCTGGGTAAACCCCAACGTACAGGCGCCAAGATGGGGGGCAACAAGTATGCCCACCCCAGCCTGGCGCCTCTCACCGGGAGCAACTCCAGAGTGGAAGAGAGTCCAACCCCTCTCGAGGAGACGGATTCCAGAGCCAGAGCCATGCGTCGAGGCAAGGCAGACGATGTTAAGTCGGAACCTCTCAACCTCACATACCAGCGCCGGCTCCTTCCCCACCAGAGAGGTGACGTTCCACGTCCCAAGAGCCAGCTTCTGTAGCCGTACTTCAAATATATCAGCCAATAGTTATTGCACTCTAAAAAGTCATTTTATTATGTGAACTGTTATTACAAAGATGATATATTTCATGATATACTCTGTGGGACTGTAGTTGTCTGTAGCTGTTGATGTGTGTGGTATGTATTTGTGTTTGTGTTAACTTTGTTAACCTCTGCGCCTGTCTCTCTCTGTTTCAGCAAGATTACACTCTGATACTGGAAGCTTGGGATAAGGACAACGGCACATATAGTAATGGTAAGCTTCATTTCTCTTTTCTGGTCAAAGCTTTGATGACAATTTACAAATCTGTCTTAACCTGGTATTGAGCACTTTTCCTTTACCAAGATAATCCACCCCACCTTCCAGGTGTAGCATATCAAAGTGGTTATTAGACAGTGTGAATACTGCACATGTGCCTTAAACTGGCCACAATAAAAAGTCACTCTGAAATGTGCACTTTGACCCCACAGCACGATGCCACAGGTGTTGCATGTTTTAAAAAAGGATGCAGTTAGCATGCTGATTGCATCAATGTTCACCTGAGCTGTTGCCCGTAAATGAATATTCATTTCTCTACCATAAGCCATCTGGAAAGGTACAGGAATATTTTCACTTTGGATTATAACACACTCTCACAACTTTCAGCCAACATCTTATATTTATCTTACACATTGGTAATTAAGCTTCTAAACCTATGACATCATAATCTCGGCTCTAAACTGTTTTGAAAGCAAAATGTCTGCTGTTGAGATGTCTGGATTTGAAGAAAGTTATGAAAAGAAATATCCCTCCCTTTATTTTGGTATTTAGCTGATAAAATGTGGTTTATGCTGGGTGTACACCAAATGATTTTCCCAGTCTCAGTCTAAAGACTGGCAGTCTTTAGAAATCTTGCTGTAGTCTCAGTGCGCTCCCATGGTCTTGATCGTTAAATGTAAGGTGATAATCTGCAGTTGCCGACCCGATTTATGCCAGTCTTTCTCTAGTCTTTTGAATCAGACAATGTTTGATATTATCGAAAGTTCTAGTGTGGTCGTAGTGACGTAAAACCACCAACAACCAATAAAGCCGGTCTTATAGGCGGAGCACGAACCTACAGAGCCCGGTAGGGGTCAGGTGCAGAAATCATATTTGAGGGGTAAGAATTCCTTCCCGCGGTTTATTAAACCGTGTGCACGAAGTCATCATCTTTTGCCCCTGTTTATTATATTTATAATGATACTTTGCTGCTATAGCACAGTGGTTAATGCGTAGGATTACCACCATATGGGTGATGATTTCAAGTCCTGCTTAAGACATTTTTTTGCAAGTTGCCACACATCAATTTTTTTTTGTTTCTGCAGGAAAGTAGGCTATAAACATAGATGTAAATATGTGTAAAATAACAGTTTTAACAGGAGCCAGACAGGGTCTATAAACAACAAAATGCAATATTTGTACAAAATGGCCTAGAAATGGGCCATAAATTACAAAGTATATGCCAACCTTGCGACCTGCAATACAGGCACCAACCAGCGCTATCTGTGCATCTGCATGAAGCACGTGGTGCAGCATAAACACCTTGCATTAAAAAGATATGAATTAACCAGTCACTTGGGACCACTTTTATTCAACTTGTACATGCATCCATTGGGTCAGCTAATTAACAGCAATAATTTGTCTAACCATAACTACACAGATCTACATGTCACTGACAGCAGGTGAACATGGGCCTATAGATACACTCTGTCACTGTATTGAACAGTTCAGTTTGTGGATACAAAAAAACTTTCTCCAGTTAAACTCAGACAGATCATTGTTTTTGGCCCACAGACACAAAGAGAAAGTGTTATCAGTCATCTTGAGCCTCTCTGTCTTCAACCAAAAAATCAGGTTATATATCTAGGGGTAATAATGGACTTGGATCTGAACTTAAACAGCCACATCAAAACAATAACATCACAGCTTTTTACCATCTGAAAAACATTGCTAAGATCAGAGGAATAGTGTGGAAACCAGACTTAGAGAGACTTATCCATGCATTTGTCTCTAGCAGGTTAGACTACTGTAACGGCCTGCTCATTGGCCTTTCTAAACGAGCTGTTAGACAGCTGCAGTACATCCAGAACGCTGCTGCTCGAGGCTTCCTGTCGCTCAGAGAATAGAATTTAAAACAGCTCTGCTTGTGTACAAGTCTTTTCATGGCTTGGCACCAAAGTACATCTCTGACATGTTAGAGACATATGAACCATCTCGGGCCCTGAGAACTTCAGGGAGGGGTCTCCTGGTGGTTCCCAGAGTCAACAATAAACACGGTGAGGCTGCATTTCAGTTTCAGGCAGCTAAAATATGGAACAGTCTTCATGAGGATATGAGACAAGCCTCAACTCTAACAATGCTTAAATCCAGGCTGAAAACAGTTCTTTTTACCCGTGCATATGACAATTGAAAGTATTTTATCTGCAGTCTGGCTTTTTATTGTAATTAAAAAAAATTTAAGTTGATGTTTTTTTTCTGTTTATCTGTTTTCTTAATTTATGCAACTGTGAAGCACTTTGAATTGCCTTGTGTATGACTTGTGCGCTACATACCAATCTTGGCAAAGAATGCTACAACATTCGCACATAAAGAAACTGTATAATGCTGAGCATAATGGGAGGAGTTTGGCAGGAAGCTAAAATAGTCTAGGTGTAGTCTTGTAAAAAGTGTCACTACAAGATTCAGTGGTTATAAAATCTTTAGTCTGATACTATAAAACTGTTAACCCAAGTCTTTAGATATGAGCTGATTATCTTTTAGTCTTTTTTAACCTTTTCAAAGTCTGTAGGTGTACGGAAAGCAATAGATAAAAAGGGTTAGGGTTGTTGTTTTTTTGTCTGATTTCTGACAGTGAAGGAAAAAGATCTGAATGTTGCTCAAACTGTTCTTATAACTTTTGACCTACTGATGAGAACATCTGTTGCTTCATAACATTGGTTGACAAATAATAAGGTACGTCTGTAATGATGGGTCTTGGGGGACTTTCTTTATAAGAAAATAAGATGCATAAAAAATTTTGAAATCCTGAAAGGAACAAAGGTTTTTCTTTCTTTTTCTACTCTGGGTGTAGATATTGTAACCCTAAAGGTGAAGTATGAATATAGTCAGTTTTTAAGCTTCTTTCAGTGCAAAGCTTCAGAGAAAGTGCAGTCTTATCATGCCTGCACTCTTCTTATGTATTGCATCCTGTTTACAGAAGTATCTCTGATCTTTATTTTCCAGCAGAGCTGGGAGGAAGAAAGCCTAATGGAGGGATGTGATTCATGTGATAAGAGAAAACTTCATTAGGTGTTTGCTGACTCTCCCAGCAAGAACTGAGGACACAGACCAACAGATCTTATTTTAACATGAGCCTGGACTCCCCAGGACATGGATTCAGATACAACAAAGATTGTAAACTAGTTTATATGTTAATTAAAACCATTGATGTGTAGATTAAAAACACAAGTTATTAAAATGTTGTTATATTTATATTGATGTCTCCTGATAGAAAACAAAAAAAAATGGGGAGAAGCCTCAGTGAGAATAACAAGCATGTCAGAGCCAAGCCGGGTTTCAGTTAAAAAGAGTCAATATTAGTTTCTAAAATCAAATCTTCAACAACAAAAGATTTGTTTAAAAGAGAGCAAACATTTAAAAGTGTCATGTTAAAAGTTGCAGGATATGAAGGTCTGACTGATAGGGATGTCCTGGTGATAACATTTCTGAGATCGTTCATGTTTGTAGTCCTGTTTGAAAATTTTTTGTGACTGTTCTTGGTAATAATGACTAGGATGCAATTTCTTTTTGGGACTTAAATTTGGCCGAGGTATGGCTGGTATACTGAAATGTTGATTGCAGAATTACTGGGATGATGCCCCAGCATTGGAATGAGACATTGTGAATAGCATAAAAAAAATTTTTTTTGTAAAGACCTAAGTGCCCAATCTTTTTTCATGAATGCCATCCTCATTGATTAGAGAGAGTCAGTTTAATCCAAAATAGATTAAAATTATCAATAAAAAATGCAGTAAAAGTGGACACAGTATGGAGCCAAGTACTCAGACTTAGGGTACAGTGGAAATGTTTGATGATTTTTTTAATGGAGCAAGGACTCCAGAGACAATATTCTTTCTGTAATTTTTAAGAGCATTTAAAAAACTTCTAAAATCAGATTTTAAAATCTTATAGGTTCCATAAACAATATCATTTCACCAACATTACATTGATGTCAGGATATTAAGTGATTACAGTAGGAAGGAGTGTTAAAACCTTGAACCTTAGATTGCTGAAAACAGTCTGTTATAGTGTAGCTGTCTCTGATGTTCCTGGTAACAGAATCACAGATGACCAGTGTGGTCAGGAGAGGCTGTGCTGGTGGTGAAATGTCAGCAGGAGGAAGGCACTGTTGTGAAGGTGAAGAAGGCCACAGAAGAAGCTGTCACCCCGGGTCAGAGCAGCCCAGAGCTGGTGAGGAGCTCACCTCCCCACTCAGGATTTTTGAGGGAAGGCCATGGTTTAAGACATCTACCACTGAGCAAAGAAGGGCTGTAATGGTCAGTAGCTGGGGAAGTCAAATCCTGGAGAACAAAAATGTCAAAATGGTTTTGTAGTAAGGGTCCATTACTTCTATTCTTTGACCTGTGATTTGTTTTGCTGTCCTGTTAGTCCCTACTTCTGCGTCCAGTGAAGTGGAGCTTAATTGGTCTTTGGGTCTGGTGGAAAACTGGATCCATCTCTCCCCAGTAGGTACCTGCACAGTACAGAAGGCACGATGTCCGGAGGGGGGACCAGTAGGCTTGTTACAGCCCCCTGCTGGGTGAAACACATGTGGGAGTGGGGTTGACTAGAGACTGAAGAGCTACTGTGTCAGCCAGCTGCTCAGTAGCAGGAACCAAGGTTCAACCGTAGATTATGAAATCAGCGGGACAGCATGTTGGAGTAGCTCTTTTATTTCTGATTTTTTTTTTCTTTTAAAAAGTCTAGTTTCTTCGTTTCTGGCAGAAACATTACTTCTTGGACAGCCATACCCTCTGGTTCTGAATGACGTACAGCTTGACAGATTTTTGCTAATATTTTTTTACTTTTGGTAATTGTCATGATGCATTACCCGGAGCAGCTAAGTAACATCACAAAAGCTCAAAAAAATACCTCAACTGTAGCCACAACTCCCAGATACGTTGAAAAGAAGAGTCTGTAGATCCAGAGCAGAGCAAAGAGGAAGGAATAATTATGATGATGATGATCGTTCAGTCAGACGTTTCTACAGGACATCAGCCCTCCCCATAACCCTCAGCATGTAAAACAAATCTTTAAAGAAACTTGGATGATATGAGTTCCAACAAAGTTTAATTACCCTTTGGGATTAATAAAGTACACACCAGTCAGCTAGTTGAAGGTGTTTGTGTCTCACAAGTTAACTAGTGACAGCCAACAATTTGCACAAGTTTAATAGTGAAGGCATAACTCCTCACTAGTTAACTAGTTGGAGTCGGTCAATTCCACTAGTTAACTGGTGAACCATAAATTGCTTACTAGCAAGCTAGGTGATGACATAAGGCTGACTAGTTAACTAGTTGATGCATCCATTGTACAACTAGTTAACTAGTGAGGTCATACATTACACTAGTAAACTAGTTACCTGAAGAGGTTAAAACATTACTCTGCACTTCACTGATGTTTGTTAGTAGAAAATGTCTATTTTTTTAGACCAACACTGTGGTGCAGGGGGTTCAGAGGTATCCTTGCAATCGGGGGTTGCTGGTTCGAGCCCGAGAGCCCCCAAATCCATCTGTTTCAGTCGTTTTGTCCTTGGGGAAAACACTTCACCTACCGCCTACTGGTGTTTCCCAGAGGGGCTGATGGCGCAATATGTCAGTCTGCCCCAGGGCAGCTGTGGCTACAATTGTAGCTTGCTTCCACCAGTGTGTGAATGTGAGAGTGAATGAATAATGGAATTTGTAAAGCGTCTTTGAGTGTCCAGAAAAGCGCTATATAAGTTTGAGGCATTATTATTATTACTGATTAATATGGGGTGGTTCACAGGTAACCATGACAACAGAGAGGGGGAGATGTTTTATTTCAGGCAATCAATAAATGTTTATGTATATAGAGCTTTATTCAGCCAAAACTGTTGGTTGTCTGTGTGAAGCTCTACAAATGTGAAAATGTGGCTAAAACTCACCATGTCTCCATCTGACCAGCTGCTACTGCGACTGTCCTCTGTGTCCAAAAAGTGTCTCTCTTTTATTTCACCATATAGTTTCTGGTGTGATTCACCAAGTTTTTTTTCTGTAAACAGGTGCACTACAGTGACAACAATTAGAAAATCCTCAAAACATGACTGGTTTTACATGTCGAGGTCATTTCAAGTTTCTCCTTCTTGATCTTTTTTGGCTGGTTTTGGCTTGAGTAATTATCTCTACTTTTCTGTAAATTCCAAACGTGTGCAGAAGCAGGCTTTATAAATGAGACCCCTGGACAGTTGTCATAGTGAAGTGGCTCTAAGTGCTGCCCAGCTAAAGTCAGGTTTATATGTGTACCTGGTCCTTGTGTTACCCTGTTGAGTTGATTAGGGTACCTGACCCGACCTCGTTATGCTAACAGTGAAGATTTCTGTTCATCCCCAGCAGAACCAACAGGGACAGTTTGTTATCACTACAAGATAACTGTAACCACTACCAGCTAATGTTAGCATCTAGATTTTGCATGTTGTGCAGCTGGAAGGATTTTTTTACTCTTGGACAGTTGTGGCAACAAGGTTTTGTTTTTCCAACTGGGAGCAGCTGATTACAGTCTTTGGAGCTCTAAACCCCATAGCCCAGACGAGTGGAAAAGGATGAATGGATGCACAGCAGGACCAGAGAAAACCATCCTTCTATCCGTTATGAATGACGAGGATCATATCTCTTACTCCATGGTCTCTCTGACTAGGTTAAAATTGATGCAGCAAACACAAATGAGGTGGATTAGTAGAGTTTGGCAGCAACTAATGATGTCATCCAGATGATATTCACTATGGAATATCATCTCTGCTGCCTGGAAACTGAGCTGTTAGCATGTGAGGAAGGTCATGGGACATACAGCATACAGTCAGAGGCCTCTGCAGATTAGCTGCAGACCCCACTGCCAACATCATTATCCACAATCACTCCTTGGAGATACTTATACAGTAATAATAATAATAATAATAATAATAACAATAATAATAATAATAATGGATTGCATTTATATAGCGCTTTTCAAGATACCCAAAGACGCTTTACAATTCCTCTATTCATTCACACACTGGTGGAAGCTAGCTTTTATTGTAGCCACAGCTGCCCTGGCGCACAGTGACAGAAGCCAGGCTGCCATATCGCATCTTCGGCCCCTTCAGACATCACTAGTAGGCGACGTGTCTTACCCAAGGACACAACGACTGAGACAGATGGATCTGGGGCTCGACCCGGTCACCCTCTGGTTAGAAGGTGAACTCTGAACCCCTGAGCCACAGTCACCCCTACCCCTATGTCTTACAGCAACATTTAATGTCACTATCAGATAATTATAATAATAATCAGGTATTTTTCAATTAAATTAAAGTAAATTTCCTTCACATTATTTCAAAATGTGTCTGAACTGTTTGTGGAAGTATCTGTAATGCAAAATATCCATTTAGACTGACCTAATGTGAACTGGGTAGCTCGGCTATGAACATATATTCTTTAAATGATGTTATTAAGTGTCACAAATGTTTTTTCTGTGTATTTAAAAGAAACAAAAAAAGGGCCCTCAGAATTTTGAGATTAGGACCAAGTTAGAATTAATCAGGTATAAAAAGACACAAAGACAAGTCAGTTTGGAATCTTAATTGTGCTCTAATGACTATAGATTTTCTTTAATGTAGGTTTGACCTTTTGTGGACATATTCTTGCTGTATAAAAAAAACCTAAAGATGGAAGGTTATTTCCCTAAATCTGAACATAAACTCTGTCATGTATTATCCAGCAGCATGGACAGTAAAAAGCTTTCTATCAGCAGCTGAAGACGAGAACTGAGAGAGAGCCAGAAGGCCTAAACGGCTTCTCATATGAATGAGTGAAGTGAGCTGAAATGAACTGGGGGAGGTGTGGCTCTGTCTCAACATGCATCCTGATCATAATATCAAAGTAAATGAACAGCAGTCAACAAACCCCTGAGATTCTGCTCTGACATGTAAAACGCAGCCACTCTTTGTGTTTCTCAGGCTGTTTTCAGCTCTTTGCAGTAGCTAATTAAGCAATGAATTACAGTCCACAGGTCTTTGTGTGCCATGGTGCTCTTTGCTTTCATGTTTCAGTAGGAATTAGCCTCCCAGCGCTCCCAGTTCAGCTAATACTTCAACGCCCCCTCATTACCCAGCTGCTGTGCTGGGGACTCAGTCTTTACTTGCTCCAGAACCTTTGCATGCAAGTCATTCTGATGGGTGGAGGTCTCCATGTGTCTGGGTTCTAGAAATTCTCCTGGAGCTCCAAGGTTCAATCCATCATCTGGACATGGAGAGTGGATTTTCCACCCACAGACCTACTGACGCATGGATGTCCACCTAGACTGGACAGCTATGTGTCCGACTGAGCAAAGAGAGCATTAATCAGAGAAGCTGCCAGGAGGTTTATGGTTACACCAAACCCCGACTTTATCTCGTCCATATAAAACACTGTTTCTTCTGTACCTCCCCCTGAACACACCATCTTCATAGAGAAACTCGGTTGTGGCAGCCTCATGCTAAGGAAATGCTCTTCTTTGGTAGGGTCAGGGTTTCCTTCCAGTCTGACTGAGCTTAATCTCTTTTAGAAAGGAGAATGAGGAAATATCAGATGTGGTACAGATCTACCAGACAGTTCTGAACATGCTGTTTATTCTCATCTGTTCATGCTATTTGGATATGCACAGGTTTGTTTTACTTACCAGTTCACTATCAAGCCTTACTTTGTTTGTCATGAAAGCCCTAAAAATACATTTAAAGCTGTAAAGTTAGAGAATCCTGAAAAGTAAAAGGAATATGAATGCTTTTGCAAAACACAGTATTAGTCTGGTGCAGACAAAAGCTGAAAGCTTGCCCACGTTGTGTAGAGACCCACCATGGATAACTACTTAGTTGAATAAAGATCCTGGGGATTGAACCCGTATCCTTTCCTTCTTGTTGCCTGCAGTTATTCTCACATTTTTTTCCACCTCCTCTCTCTGGGAATTCCTGCATTTTCCAGAATTGCTTCTGACATACGTCAGAGAGCAGGTAGCAACCTGCAGCACTAAGTTCTACATATGCAGGTGGAGCCCACATTAGGGATATGGTATCATAATTATAGAGAGGGAAAGTTCTCATCTGTCCAGGTGTGCACAGGTAAAGGTATGAAAAGACGTTTTAGTGACGTTTTGTTTAGCCCCAGAGCCCAAAGTGAATCCTCTGGTTCTCTGCCAGCACACATTATGATGACATAAAAGTAGAATGGGAGGTAGATCTTTTAGTTATCAGGTTCCTCTCCTGTGGAACCAGCTCCCAGTTTTACGGTGTGTTCACACCGAACGTGATCAATGCGACCAGAAAGTGCAACACGCCTCTAGCTGGATGCTTGAACATTTGCACCTTGAAGTGTGTCCAAAGTGATCTGGTCGCGCTTCAAAATATGCCATTTTCACGCGCTTGAAGTGGAAATACGTACCTTATGGGAGGACCCTGATCGGGACCGCTCCGTAGCAGTTGGCTGGCCTCCTCCTCCTGCTCCCTCGCTCCTTCTCCCAACTCTCTGGGAGCTCCAAGTGGACTATGGTCTCTGAGCTGACGGAGAACTGCATGGACTGCGTGTTCAGCCTGGCCTTCTTCGGAGCTGCAGTGAGAGCTAATGACTCAATCGAGCTGTGGAGGAGGGATCCATAAACACGGGCTCCTCGCCGTGTCGGAGAACATTGCCTGCTCACCCAGTTTCAAAAGCTGTAATCTCGCGAAGGTTCAAGCTTCGCCTGTCAAGACACTAACTACTAGGATGAATGGTTGTCCATCTGTCTACAGTTAGTAGGAGTGTACAGTACAATATGTGAGCGGTGAGGGACGTGCTGTGGTGGAGACATTACCAGGCCAGGGTCGCGTTGCATGGCTCACTTATCGACGGAGAGAGCGGGGCCTTTGCAGCCACAACAGTTCTTTTAAGAGCCACCTATAAACCATGGCTTCAGTTCAGCCAAAGCTAAAGTATATCCAGGGCCTACTAATCACATTAACTACAGTAGAAATCAACTTGTCCAGCTAATAATCATACCAAAAGTGACACAAGTGCTATGCAGCATATCTGTGTGGTTAGGAAATTTGAAACTTTTCCAAATGTAGTCTCACTCACATCCCACATAACTATGGAATCAAACACTTAACCACATACGTCAACCAATCTATTCAGCCAAATGGGACTCTCTGGGACCCAGACTGGGAGATACCACATTTCAAGGTGTAGGAAGGATACAAGTGTCAAAGATAATACCTAGAGAAATTGATTGTGTTGTTCCAATTTCATAATTAATATATGTATTAAATAAAAGAATAATAAATTAAAACTTACACAGAGTAATTCTATAAATGTATATATAAAAAAACAAATGTTACATTTTACCCTGGAGCAAAGGTATAACAGCTGCCATACCCAATTGACGCCTCTGCCTACAAACCTATTAAGAGTATTCCTGTCTAAATAGTTTACCCTCTTAATAATCTTTATTTTTTTATTCCTGTCTCTGTATAGAAAACCGCTGGTGTCATGTGATTAGCCAAGGTGTTTATGAGTATTCGAGTCCTGCTGATGCTATGACTCCATTTACTCAGTCACAGCATCACTGACAACCATCAGCTGATTGGTTGATGCGGCGTCTTGAAGCCAAAGTTCAGATTTTTCCAAGTTGAGCAACAGACACGATAAGCGCTAATAAACCACATAAAATGCAATGCGTATTTTTAGTCGTGTTTCAAACATATGATCAATTTGGATTTGGATCATGCTTCCAGTAGCTTAATGTTCTTCGAGTCCTGTTATCAACTTTTTACTTTCTTTAATATAGAAAGTACTCTTACATTAGCTCTTTTGTTCTTTATGTGTCTTTCCTCTGTCTTCTCAGACCTCCAGACGGTCGTGGCAGATGACCGCTTTTACTGAGCCAGAGTTCTGCAGGAGGTTTCTTCCTGTTAAAGGGGAGTTTTTCCTCTCCACTGTCGCTACATGCTTGCTCAGTATGAGGGTTTGCTGAGGAATAGCTGTGGTTGTAGTCTGCATGATCCGGGAACAACCTCACATTGATTACTCAGTACAATATAAAATTTAACTGATTGGAATGTTTGTATAATTGTATTGAAATTATTTTACTTGTAAAGTGGCTTGAGATTACATCTGTTGGAAAATGGCGTGATATAATAAACTGCATTGAACTAAAGGTAATTACTCATGTATTCGTAGAAGCACAAAGTAAGCTTAAGTAGAGCAAATTCAAAGTCTTAGGAACAAAAGGATGCCAAGTCTTTTACTGGAAATAAAAGTTTTCAGCCTACAGAGGGCTCAATTTTTTAGACACCCTAAAATCAGAGTAAAAGGAAGAAATGGCAGGCTAGTCGATTTCTACAAAAACTTAATTTCTGCAAATCAAAATGCTTTTCACTGATCCACCACCAAATCTGTCATGTTGAACGACATTGCAGGCAGCATAACATTCTCCTTGTCTTCTCCAGACTCTTTCATGTCTATCACAGGTGCTCAGGGTGAACCTGCTCTCGTCTGTAAAAAGTACAGGGCGCCAGTGGCGGACTTACCAATTCTGGTGTTCTTGAGCAAATGCCAGTCAAGCTCCACTGTGCTGGGCAGTGAGAACAGGGCCCACTACAGGACGTCGGGCCCTCAGGCCATCTTCATGAAGTCCTGATTGTTTGGGTAGAGACATTCACGCCAGTGGCCCTCTGGAGGTCATTCTGTAGGGAACGAGCAATGCTCAGCCTGTTCCGCCTTGCACAAAGGAGCAGGTATCGGTCCTGCTGATGGGTTGAGGACCTTCTACGGCCCTGTCCAGCTCTCAGAGAATAACCAGCAGTCTCCTGAAATCTCCTCCATGTTCTGGAGATTGTGCTGGGAGACACATTAAACCTCCACGTGTGGATGTGCCATCCTGGAGAAGTTGGACAACCTGTGCAACTTCTGTAGGGTTAAGGAATCGCCTCCTACTGCCAGTAGAGATAATTACTCAAGCCAAAACCAGCCAAAAAAGATCAAGAGGGAGAAACTTGAAATGACCTCCAAATGTAAAACCAGTCATGTTCTGAGGGTTTTCTAATTGTTGTCACTGTAGTGCACCTGTTGTAAAGTCCATGAACACCAATAAAGCTGAAAGTGATTAATGATGCCCTCAACTGCTTAACCAACCAGAAAATGATCAGACAGGTTTAACTGATTTCATGCCAGGCCCAATGAAAAAAGTGTTCCTTTAATTTTTTTGAGCAGTTTATATAAATTACTCTTATTGCCCCCAAAGCAAAAATTTTACTATATTAACTTTTTAGATTATGTAGAGTTAAGTGAGAACAAGGTGTTAGTCTGCTTAGTTTTCCTGTAGGCTATTTTCCTTTATTAGATCCTTTTCCGAAAACAAAATGGCGCTACTGTATTCCTGTTTATATGATGAGTCTCTCCAGACTAAGTGCTTCACCTTGTCTCTTAGCTATTAATGATATATTTAACAGAATAATCTGTTTCTCACATTCTTAGTGTTATTGGAGTATGATAACAGAAATTTGATTAAAATAGTAAAGAATAATTTTAATCCCATTCCAATATTTTTAAGAACATGGTTGCACAATAAATGATTCTGTATGCTGTTGTCTGCTGCTCTACGGACAAAGACTGTAACGTCTGGACAAACTGGTCAAAAATGCCAGTTCTGTATTGGGTCAAGAGCTGGACACTGTAAGAACTGTGGTGGAAAGGCAGATGAGGAGGAAGTTGCAGGGCATTCTGGGTAATACTAAACACCCCCTCCATGACGTTTTGACCACCCAGAGAAGCAGCTGCAGTGACAGATTGATCTTATTGAGATGTAGGACTGAGAGGTTCAGGAGATTGTTTGTTCCTTCAGCCATAAGACTATTCAGCAGAGATATCCAACATGTTCCCTAAATTATTATTATTATTATTATTATTATTATTATTATTATTATTATTATTAAATCTTATATGTATTTGTAAATATATGAGCAAATGACAATTTTAATTTCCCCTTTTAGGGGCAAAGCAAAAAAGAACAAATGGAACGACCCAAAACCAATAAAAATCAACATTAATAAACCTAAATGAAGTGGCCGGGTTGTCAGAGAAGTTCCGAAGGGTTTTTTCTAAGCATAACATCCCTGTGTAGTTTAAACCTAAAAATACCCTGAGACAAACTTTGGTCCACCCAAAGGAACCTGGGCCCTCATTTATCAAACGTTCGTAGAAATGTTCCTATATTCTATCCTACGAAGGAAATTTAGGATGTGCGTAAGTACACATCAAAGTGTGATTTATGAAACATGCGGTGGCCACTCGTACGCACGCTCCTCCGCTATCAACTGTTGATAAATCCCACTTGTGCGTACACAGGTCCTCGTGCCCGTTCAGTCGTTTGCATACAGAAACGCCCTGAATTAACCATATTTGGTAGCACCACATCATGCATTGAATCCTCACATTCTTCCGTAAAACAATTTCCAAGAGAGGAAAAAAAGGAATTTTAATGACACAGAGATCGATGGGAAACATAGGTGGGGCAATAAGTATTCATGATTTACAGACCTAAAAAAAATGTCAATTAATACAAATTCATTTCACCACTGATAGTTTTTGCCATCTGCGGTTTCTCTGTTTAATTGTCCCAGCACGCAGCCGTTATATTTCTGGTGCAGAGCAGATAAAAAATAAATAAATTAAAAATGCGGCGAATAATTTAATTTGCTAATATTAACTTCTGTGTAAGTCCTTAATTTCTTTAAACATATTAAATAATTTAATAATGAACATTGCTGTTTGATTTTATTAGCTATGGGGAAACTAATTTAAAAAAAGAATAACACCACCTGGGACAAAGGTGGCAGGCAGTAAATGTGGTCGGGACAGTGGAGATGCAATAAAACATCTCTCAGTACACATCTGGACCAGATCTAATACAAAGGGTGCTCCGATCATCATAATTCACACTTTAGTGGCCATGCGTAATTGGAGACATGTTAAGGAAAAAAGGAAATCTGCTTTGCTGATAAGCAGGACCATTTAGTTGTCTCGGTGCAGTTTGTAAACCTTTTAAAATAAAGGTGTGACAAAATCCCATTAAACAGAAGCGCTTGGTGTAATAAATAGACAAATAAACGGGAGGGGACGGGGGTCTGCGGCCGCACAGCGCAGATTGCGAGTGACAGGATCGCCATGCATGATCAACCCAACATTAAATTACATATTTCTTGGAAAATTTCAAACATTTCCTTAAAGTTTATTGTTAATCCGTGGATAACTTTAATGTTATTTTGTTATAACAAAGACAGATGGTAACATGAGCTCCTTGGTGGAGGCGATAAACCAGCAGGATAAAAATTCTGTTAAAGTAAAACTGTGTCTACATGTAGCAGTGACTCAAACACAGACATGTATAAAGTGAAGGCGGATTTATTGCCAGGATCAATGATACAGAGGATCCGGAGAAATGAGGGTGGATGACGAGACAGCAGGGGTAGACTCACCAAGGGAAGACTCTTATGAACGGGCATGGAAGGTGAGAAAGAGAGGAGTGTAAATAACACAGAAGGGAAGGAGGATCAGGTGAGACAGATGGGATACAGCTGCAGACAATGATTAGACACACAGAGGGGATGGGGAGAGTGAGTGGATTGTGCAGCATGAAAGGTTCTTGACCAGGTTTCCACACGCTACAACAGGGATTGTGGCCCACTCCTCCACACGGATCTTCCCTAGATCTGTCATGTTTCAGGGCTGTGGCCGAGCAAAATGGAGTTTCACAGGAGCTGAGAGTTGAGGGACATAGTCACCAGCTCAGTGGGCTGGAGGTCAGCTGGGAACGGTGTTCTGTCAAAACAGCATTCCCATGAGAATGACATATTTTCGGTTAATGCGCATGCAAAGCAGTAGAAAAACATACCTTTTCTCTTTGGCGTTTATAATCTGTTCAAATCAACTTAAAGGGGCTATATCATGAAAAAAAATCAAAAGTTTTTGGAGTTTTCAACCATCTGGTAATGCAATTTTCTCATAAAACCCCCACCAGAGTGGTTTTTGGCTTAATTCACGCATGTCTGAGTAATACTCCTTAATTCTGCTCTCTGAGCAGCTGCCCCTCCCTCTCCTAGAAAACGACTGAGTAGTCAACTAGTGACATCACTTGTTGAAAGTTGAGAGCTAGAGGTGTCTTCACCGCCCCTGCCGGCAGGGCGGCTTACCTGTGATAGAGTTCAAACACATCCTCATCCTTCTCAAAGCTCATTGCTGCTTTGGTTTTTGGCAGCTTAAAACACTTTTTTTGTTGGATTTGTTACTTTCTCTGTGAAAACACAAGTTACATGGATTACAGGATTTTATTCTACATTCCTAAAGAACAGCAGCTGGATCAAAGAACAAAGACGCCTGATGGACAGAGAAGTAAGTGGCTACATGCTAATGCTAATGTATGTTAGCCATTTATCAAGCTGCTTATGTGATCTTATAACAGCATTGTGTGGTTAATTCAGTGATCTGTAGCATCTCATAATGTTCAGTAAACGAGTGCAAACAACACCCATGGCTTTTTTATATATTGGGCTGGAAAGATTTGCTTAGTTGGTTTGGGCTCTTTCTAAAGCCTGGAGATTTAGCAACTGAGATATACTTTATTGACTCAGTTTTCAACACACACAAATATTAAATAAACCAAACGTCTGAGCCCTTTATATAACAGAGTTTCATTGTGGTGTGATTTTCAAATTCTTGTGAGGATACTGTTTGTGATGAAGCTTAGCACTGTTTGTTTCAGTGTGATCTGCTCCCGGCTCTGCAGCGCAGTGGAGCGGGGGGAGTCGAGTGTAGTGTGGGGGATGCAGGAGGCGGGTTTATAGAGAAACGAACCGTTTCACTTTGTGGTCAAACATTAACAACAGGATACAAGTTAAATTTCAGGACAAATTAATACTATATAACACCAGCTGTAACATTTGATTATATACATTTCTATCCCAGAAGTTGAAAGCTGTCAAATAGCATGATACAGTCCCTTTAAATCATATCAATTTTAGGTTTAGGCATTTAAAAGAAAGTATATTTGTCGTTCTGTGACCTTAGGTGTAAGAACATAAAACTTACGGGTTGGTTTAAATTGGTTTGATAACTCAACTTACGGTATGCTATTTTGATAACTATGCTGTTTTGTCAGAAATCCGGTTTAGTGGGCTGGAGGTCCGCTGGGACCCGGTCAGTGGGATGAAGAGTGGTAGCAGGGAGGCCACGACCACGACGCTGTCTGTGGTGTATAGATTTAGAACTGGCTGATAAATGCTTGTAGATCAGCTGCTATGTTTTGGATGTTTGTCCTTTTGATTACCATGTTTGCACCAAATTAAAGTTGCTAGATGGATGGCCTTGTGTGGGTCTCTGTGATATTTCGTGGTTCACTCATTGTTCAGATCATATGGCTGCGAAATCAGCCATAATCGTCAACCCTTCACCCCCGTGCTTGAATCTAAAATGCTTAGGGATTCCTATATATTTTCAAACTAAGGCTACCTTCAGAGACCACATACATGTAGCTGGTCTGTAGAAGTGAAGCACCTAGAAGTAGATCGTTTCAAGAACAATGTCAGACTGTTTACTTGTCTGATTCACTGATTTATGAGTAATGTTTTGGCAAAGCTTTCTATTACAGGTGTTAACTTTGAACTGTTCTAACTGTCACACCTGGTTTATCAAATACTATAGAGTTGGAAGGGTTAGACTCCATCCATTCATGGATCAGAGGGATGTTTAAACATACAGTAGACTGTTTATTTTATTTGTTTTTCATCTTATTGTCCATGCATGGTAAATATTAGTTATAGGAAGCTGGTTTTGACTGAAATAAACACATTCAGTCTTGAATATGATATATTAAGTCTTGGTTTTTCAATGCTGATGTCCAACCCAAAGCTTCAGCTGTTTAGAAACATGTGATTTCAGGTGAGGGTACAGGCCTTGGCTCCAGGTCAAGGGTCAGCTCCACCTTAACCTATAGTTTGGAAAGAAACCAGAGGCCAAAGAGCTGAGGCCCTTCACTGGGACTTAAAACCTAAATCATCTGAAGCTTATAATGTTTCATTGTGCTAATCTTGACATGATCAGCTGCTCAGATCTGGAGCCCCTCGCTGTTTATGTAAGCTGGTCTTAAGTACACACCCCATCCACCCTCCCGCTCTCCCTAGTAACAACCACCTCTCTTATTATGGCTCCTCCACTTCAGAGGGCGCTCATGATTGGTCTATATTTTTATATCTAATTGCTGGAGATGAACCGTCGCGTTTCAGGTGACGGGTGTGGGACTGAAATCTGTGGCAGTTTGTTCACTCTCAGTGAGGCTCCATAAACAAGAACAGTTGGAAAATAAATTATTTGGGGTTTTTATGAAGGAATTGATTATGTTAAACACACAATAGCATACAAGCCGAGTTTTTCACATTCTGCACACTCTTTATAAAACAGAAAATGTGGTTAAATTAGTTACATCTCTGACACTGCTGTAGAAATGATAAATTCCAGTAGAATTCTTTTGATTTGTCTAATTCAGTTTTATTTTCCTATGCTCTAGTTATAGTCCATAGAGTTAAATAACAAATGTGAAATACAAATGTTTCTGTTATGAAAGTTAGAAACGGTAGCTGCAGAATACGTCATGTCCTGGAAAAGTCAAAGCAGCACCTATAGCTAAGCATGAAAAGCATCTTTTTCATTTCACTGAGGCTCTGCAAACTTTGTGCTTTATGAGAATTTTATGTGACAGATTAATTTATAATAGTGCAACACTATGGTGTGGAAGGAAGATCATTTATGGTTTTCAGCATGCTTTAAAACTAAAAACCTGTTCTGTGAGGTGCATTTCAGCCCTCTGAATGAAGACTGTGGAGCAGCTGTGGCCGTTCGTCTTTAACAGCTACATCTACACATTCTTCTTTGGAAAATAGACCAAGGTTAGTCAGATTTAATAGAGTGTCTGTGGACAAAAACTGTCCTGCTGTACATTATCTGCTGGACTTAGGTCTAGACTTTGACTAGACCATTCTAATCCATAATTAGGCTTTGATCTAAACCATTCCATTGTACCTCCGGCTGTATGTTTAGAGTCATTGTCCTGCTGGAAGGTGAACCTCCACCCAAGTATTTAGTCTTCTGCAGCCTCTAACATTTTGTTCTTTCAGGATTGTTCTAGATTTAGCTCCATCCATCTCCTCAGGATCTCTTAACTGCTTCCCTGTCCCTGCTGCAGAAAAAATGATGATGCCACCTTCTGTGAATTTTAGTCAGCATTTCATACAGCCGACTCACAACAGAGGACACACCCTGGACCTGGTCATCACGTATGGCCTGTCCACCAGTGTGTCCTCTGTTGTTGACCTGGCTATCTCTGACCATTACTGTTTTTTATAAATTCCAGAGGCCGCATTCACAAAGAATTTTAGGGCTAAAAGTAGGTCGTAACTGGCGAATTTAGGAGTAGGTCCTAAAAAATGTGGGCATGTCACTCCTAAATTGAGGACTCCTAGTTTCTTAAGATAAAAGTAATTCACAACTAATTTTAGGCCTAAAAGTAGCTCCTAAGTCTGGGAGTCCTTAAAAGAAGTCAAGAGGACTCCTAACTCCCTAAGACCTATTCACAAAGACTCCCAAAACGTCTGCAGCCAGACGCAATGTGTTGGACACTCTGGATGATTCTGAATTGACCAAACAATAGCGACTAAGGCCATGTCCACACGTAGCCGGGGGTTTTTTAAAACGAAGATTTTCCTCCACTCATTAAAAAAAAAAAAGAATCTCCATCCACATGTAACCGGAAAAGCACATTCATAGACGTGACAAAGCAGTAGGGGGCAGTAGTTCTCCCCAGTCCTATCTTTCTTTCCTCTATCTTCAGTACGCAGTAGTGATAGAGCTTATAAAAGCAAACAAACAAAACGTGCTTTAACAATGGATGATACCAACACAGTTCTGAGGGCATAAATGCTGTTGTGTTTTTTTTTCGAGTAAACACAGGTCGCACAAGTGATGTTGGAGCATTTTTTGTTGTGGATAGTGACTTTACGGTTCTTAAAACTCAGTTTTCAACCGTCCACATGCAGATACTGAAAACAGAGAAAACGCAAATCTCCACTTTGGCTGGAGTTTTTGAAAAGATTTGTTTTTGGTGCCGAAAATCTCCGGCTACGTGTGGATAACAGGCCAAACTGTAGAAAAATATCTCAGTTTTGTGAGATACCCAGCTACGTCGCCTTTATATATTGTTCCCCCTGCACAAAGAAGAAAACGTGCACGTCTTCCAATTTATGCAACATATGTAGGGATGCCGACGGACATTGCCTACATGTTGCAGCAGCATCCTTTTTATAAGCGGGGATCTCGAGCCGACACTGGGACTGTAGAGAATACCATCTCTTCTCACAGTCTTCTGACATTCGAGACACCGCTCGATAAGATGTATTTATGTTTCTGCTAATTTCCACCCATACCTCCCTTTTCTCCTTACTCGTAATCCCAGCCTACTTGCAATCACTCCCTTAATATGATGCATCCTCCATCCATTATCTATACCACTTTCATCCAATTCAGGGTCGCGTGGAGGGGGGGGACTGGAGCTTATCTAAGCTATCAGCAGGCGATAGGAAGCCAGTCTGTCGCATAATATGAGGTTCCTGGTTTCACACGTGTCATTCAACAACCAATCACGCTGCTGTCCGTCTATTTACTCATACATAGGAAATTACGTTTTCCATAGCAACGGGACGTCACTCTTATCTTAGCTTTAGGAATTAGTTCTATGTAAAAGTAGTTCTTAGTGCGTTTGTGAATAGATTTTAGACGACAACTCCTACGTAAGACCTTTTAGCGCGAGTTAGGAGTAACACCTAGTGGTAAGATAAGAGTCTTTGTGAATACGGCCCCAGAAATTCATACTTCTTCAGAATTATCTCAGAACATAAAAAATATCCCAATTTTTTTTTTTCCGCCATCATTGAAAATTTCATATTGAGAAGTTATATTGAGAAATTTATATTCCATGGAAACGACCCTCGGAGCCCTGGATTATGCTGACTCTCCTTAGATTAGGACCTTTCCTATCTGAGTCGGGAAACTTCACCAGGCAAACTTATTTACAGATGGAAAGAGATTAGAACAAGGTTGTTAAAATCTTTAAAATGCTTAAGCAGTTGGGGGACGGTAGGTCAGCTTCACACGATTCCTGGTGATACTTTGAAACTCTGTACCTCCTTGTGTTTGATCAAGCTCAAGTCAAATAAAATAAAAAAGGGGTAGCTGTGGCCTGCCTGATTGATCCCTCGCCGTCCGGAATTCAAAAACCTTCAACATGGGCGAGTTTGATTCCTTCCATAATATTCAATTAATTCAATTAGTTTCTGTCAGTCTGATGGTTGAACTCCTGGGATGTGTGTTTAGGTTGCTGTCTTTTCTGAGAGATAAAGTAACGGTAAACACAGTAATGGGTTTTCTATAGTTTCGTTTCTTGTTAACAAATACGAAGCAGAGATAAGGTGCACATAGCAGCATATGTCTTGTGGAGCTCTAACTGTGTTTCTTTTCTGTTTTGACAATTTCAGTTAATCAGTGATTAGTTTAGCTTTTTCTCCGGGGCAGAAGTGTATTTCTGCAGGTTGTATGTTGAAAGGACAATATCTGGCTTGGATGAGCACAGAGGTTTTACTGTGAGCTGCAAGTTTTTTTTTCTCCATCTGATTGCCTACGAGGTCGCCCATAAATTCAAAGAAATATGGCCATAAATGTTAAAATACGTTCCTTTCGGGGTACCCAAATAAAATAGCTTCCTTTTGGGGAAGTCTTACAACATGCTGAGCGATTAAAATGCATGAAAAACATAAAATTACCAGCATTTCAGTCGATTAATATTAGAGCAGTTCACTCACCATTCACACTTAGACTCGTTATACTTGCTCCAATGTGATAAAAGCCATTCCTTCTCAATCCATAAGGGTCTTATAAGAGTCTCAGACTGAAGTTGACAGCGCATTATAAAACTAAATCTGTAATATTTCGTAAAATTAGGTTTGAAAATGACTGGAAATGCCGTACCGTATTTACTGATTCTACGCAGGAAGCAAAGCTTGACTTACGATGTCACTTCCTGCCACCGTCTCTCAAAATGAACTTTAATTTCTTTTTAAAAACTGTTCTATGGCACCTTAATTGACTTGGGAAAGTTCAAACCTTTCGATATCTTTATTTAACAAAAACCCCAATTTGTAGAGGTTCGTTTTAGAATTTGTTGTTTTATCCTAGAGGAAAAGAAAGAGACATCTCACTTCAGCATACATAAATAATAGATAGAAACCAATGAAATAAAAAATAACATAAAATACAAAATAGAAGAAAAAAAAAATATACTATTCTACAGAGTGACAGCACTCATATATATATATATATATATATATATATATACAGTATATATATATATATACACTACCGTTCAAAAGTTTGGGGTCACCCAAACAATTTTGTGTTTTCCATGAAAAGTCACACTTATTCACCACCATACGTTGTGAAATGAATAAAAAATAGAGTCAAGACATTGACAAGGTTAGAAATAATGATTTTTATTTGAAATAAGATTGTTTTTACATCAAACTTTGCTTTCATCAAAGAATCCTCCATTTGCAGCAATTACAGCATTGCAGACCTTTGGCATTCTAGCTGTTAATTTGTTGAGGTAATCTGGAGAAATTGCACCCCACGCTTCTAGAAGCAGCTCCCACAATTTGGATTGGTTGGATGGGCACTTCTTGCGTACCATACGGTCAAGCTGCTCCCACAACAGCTCAACGGGGTTCAAATCTGGTGACTGCGCTGGCCACTCCATTACCGATAGAATACCAGCTGCCTGCTTCTTCTCTAAATAGTTCTTGCACAATTTCGAGGTGTGTTTTGGGTCATTGTCCTGTTGTAGGATGAAATTGGCTCTAATCAAGCGCTGTCCACTGGGTATGGCATGGCGTTGCAAAATGGAGTGATAGCCTTCCTTATTCAGAATCCCTTTTACCCTGTACAAATCTCCCACCTTACCAGCACCAAAGCAACCCCAGACCATCACATTACCTCCACCATGCTTAACAGATGGCGTCAGGCATTCTTCCAGCATCTTTTCAGTTGTTCTGCGTCTCACAAACGTTCTTCTTTGTGATCCAAACACCTCAAACTTGGATTCATCCGTCCACAGCACTTTTTTCCAGTCTTCCTCTGTCCAATGTCTGTGTTCTTTTGCCCATCTTAATCTTTTTCTTTTATTGGCCAGTCTCAGATATGGCTTTTTCTTTGCCACTCTGCCCTGAAGCCCAGAATCCCGCAGCCGCCTCTTCACTGTAGATGTTGACACTGGTGTTTTGCGGATACTATTTAATGAAGATGACAGTTGGGGACCTGTGAGGCGTCTGTTACTCAAACTAGTGACTCTAATGTACTTATCTTCTTGCTCAGTTGTGCAACGCGGCCTCCAACTTCTTTTTCTACTCTGGTTAGAGCCTGTTTGTGCTGTCCTCTGAAGGGAGTAGTACACACCGTTGTAGGAAATCTTCAATTTCTTAGCAATTTCTCGCATGGAATAGCCTTCATTTCTAAGAACAAGAATAGACTGTCGAGTTTCAGATGAAAGTTCTCTTTTTCTGGCCATTTTGAGCGTTTAATTGACCCCACAAATGTGATGCTCCAGAAACTCAATCTGCTCAAAGGAAGGTCAGTTTTGTAGCTTCTGTACCGAGCTAAACTGTTTTCAGATGTGTGAACATGATTGCACAAGGGTTTTCTAATCATCAATTAGCCTTCTGAGCCAATGAGCAAACACATTGTACCATTAGAACACTGGAGTGATAGTTGCTGGAAATGGGCCTCTATACACCTATGTAGATATTGCACCAAAAACCAGACATTTGCAGCTAGAATAGTCATTTACCACATTAGCAATGTATAGCGTGTGTTTCTTTAAAGTTAAGACTAGTTTAAAGTTATCTTCATTGAAAAGTACAGTGCTTTTCCTTCAAAAATAAGGACATTTCAATGTGACCCCAAACTTTTGAACGGTAGTGTATATATATATAATATAATATATTAATATATATATATATATATATATATATATAATAAAAAAACTTGGGGTTTTCTTTTCATTTCTGTTCCCTTCTCTTCTTTTTATTATAATTTTTTTTTCAAATGCAAAACAGACACATATTTTCCAGGGAGTTGAAGGAATAGCTTTCTGGTCTGATTTTGACTGGGAAATTGACAGCCTTTGGGATGACCCATTTAAACAGTGTTTCGTCTTCAGCTGGTGAAAGCTGTGTTTTTTTTCCTCATTGAATGTTGTTTCTGGAAGATTTTTTTTGCTGAATTATGTTTCTTGAGGTGGAACTAATGTTTAGGTCCACGTTTCAGTCTGTGCCTGGTTTGTGATTGATATGTCTATTTTTGGGCTGAATCAAAACCTGATTTTGTTAACTTTGGCTCCATCAACTTTTCAAGCTTTTCCTGCGTTTCAAGCTTCAAAGCTCATAACGCTAGCAACACAGAAGTTCAGATAGCTGAACTTTTAAAGTTCCTAAAGCGGTTGACGCAGCACGGCAACCAATCAGAGCGTCTCACTGTAATGACGTTGCCCGACGTCGACGCTGCCTAGCCAACCACGATCCGCGAGTGTTTGAAACATCCAGCAGAGAAATGCCACCTACGAGCTTTGCTAGCTTCAGCTTAAAAATGTATCTTCTGTGTATATGTGTTGAACTAGTCGCTTTATGAGCGTCGCTTGATGCTGATAAAGCTTGAAGTCTGAACGCATCATTAGAATCACTGCATTGGCTCCCCGTATGTTTTAGGATCAATTTCAAGGTTCTTTTAATGGTTTTTAAGTGTCTTAATGGTCTTGGGCCTTCTTATCTGTCTGAAATGCTTTTAGCATATGAACCCTCGCGGTCTCTGCGCTCTTCCTTATCATCCCCAAAGTCAGGACACGGACTCATGGTGAGGCGTCCTTCCAGTATTCTTGCCCTCACCTCTGGAACAGGCTGCTGGAGAACCTCACGGCCGCAGAGAACGTTCATGTTTTTAAGAGCAGGATCAACACTCAACTTTTTTAGCAGAGCTTTTAACTGATTATTTATTAATATCTGTTTAATTGCTCTGCATGTTTTATTTGTATTAATTTTAGCTTTTAGCTGACTGTTATCTCTTAATTGTTTATCTGCTTTGCATTTTTATTTGATCATATCTTATCATTGTTTACAACTTGCTAATTTAAAACGCTATGAGTCTTAACATTTTTATCAGTATTTTACTATTTAAGCTCGTTTTCTACTGTTTATTTTAATATTTTAAGTTCTTATTTTAATTTTCCTTCCACTGTGTCCTCTGAGGGAGCCCTTTGCGTCGGGGGCAGTGGTCGGCTGTGGCTGCCTGGGTGCCCCCCAGGTATTCCTTGGTTGGAGGTGGTGCTTTGCTTTGCCTTGCCACTCGGTGCGTGTACAGTTTGGTCAGAGTCAGACAAAGTATTGCAGATACTGTAGTATTGCAATAATACAGATACCTAGATTTTCCAGCTGGAACACGAAGGAGCTTATTGATTTAGCTGGGGCCTTAGCACAAAAAAACCACAGGTAGCGTTAAACAGATAAGTTCATGAGGAAAACCTTTCATGAAGAGTAACACTAGGAAACACAGAAGGCTAGAGGTTCGCCAAATAGGTGAAACACTGAGGCGCTGAACATCTGACAACAAGTTCATAATAAGGCCTGTGATGAAGCTCAGTGAGTTCCAGGTATGCAGGAGCACTCAGCATGACTCTGCCCTTCAGCAATAATGGACGGTTCCCGGGCTCTGGCAGAGCCCCCTGGTGGAGATCACCAGGAAGAATGAGAAAACCAAGACAAACGATACAAAAACACCCCAGATTCCTGACACAAATACTACATCACTGCACACAGCTTTCATCTTTGATTATGTCACATCTTTGGGATTAGATGATGGAGATTTGAACAGTGATGTCACTGAGAATGCAGTGTGAGGAAAAATTGGTAGCATTAACTGTTTACTTAAATTTGTACATTTCCACCAAAAATCTTTTTGCAGCACTTATCCTTTGGATTTAACCTCTTAAGCCCAGTTTATGTGACTCAGCAGAACAGTAGCAAAAACTCACAGGGTCGTGATGTTTCTGTTCCTTGAGAACAAGCTAAATTGCCTTCTCTATGTTGCCCTTCCTTACCTATTACTCATCTTATGTTATTTCCTGCTTGGCTCCGATGATGTCAGGGCTGAATATCCTGTGAAATGGGGCAAGGTGGTGGAGGGGGAAGAAAAACATTTAACTGAGCAGGAAAAACGCTTTTTTGCTATCAAGTTAACACAAGCCTCGCTTCAACACCCTGTTTCCTTCATTTTCCCATTCTTTTCCACCTTTTCCTCCGCTTATTTCTTCTATATTTTATAAAACTTGGAATTGTTTGATGGAGGAAACCCCAACCTCCCCAAGCAAATGTGCTCTAACAGCTGCCATTTTACTAAGCTCCATGGAGTCTGATCTGTTGTGTGGAATGTCATTAAAAAATGTAGATACCTTAAATGTAAATATCTTTAATCGTTTAACTTATTTTTGTAATATTAAGTTTAAGTTTTCAGGCCGATACAAATGGTTATCACAGCTGTTGACATGATTGATGAATCAGTGTTGCCACAAGCAGAGCATGGTTAAGGCCTTTTTCTTGAGCATTTATTAATACCCAGTAATAGTGAAATAAGACCTGGTTCTGATTCTTTCTGAGTTTTGTCCCTATCTGTGAATTATTGGACAAAGAAATATACCAGGAGTTTAAAAATAATATTAAATTAAGGACCTGCATTGTAATATTAGTCTTTAAGTGATAGTGATCCTTTATGAATAAAAAATTAATTAAGTTCTTAGTATGATCAGCTCCCTTTTTTTCTATAGGAGGAGCAGACATTTAGCCTTCCCTACAAATCTGCAACTGGATTTTGCTCCTGAAACTGGTTTACTGTATAATTAGGCTATTTAAATCAAACCACTGTGGATATTTGATTTAATATCAGCTTCTTTGTTATGGTCTTTAAATGCCTTACATTTTTTTTCCTTGATCTATTCAGATAAAATTCACCTAAATCAACATAGAATCATTTACCTTCATTTTCTGTTGAATACACCTATAGTTTACTCCATGTTTAACATATCTTATATTATTTGAATTTATTGGTATTTTTATTTTGTTGTTTGCAGATGATGAGCTGCTGATTGAGCGAAGCATCTACAGGGGGAAAATGAACCCTGGTGAGGAAAAGCAGACAGTGGAATATAAAAGCAACATTGCCACCATTACATACACCATGCGTGTGCGCTGTGATGAACACTACTATGGCATTAGATGCAACAACGTCTGTCGTCCCCGTGACGACTATTTTGGGCATTTTGTGTGCGACCAGTTTGGGAGGAGACATTGTATGGACGGCTGGAAGGGAGAGGACTGCAAAACAGGTGAGACACACATGACACTACACAGATACTGAAGAATATAGACTACAAGGAAATAGTCAGGATGCTGTTTTGGGCCTGATTTATCAACGGTTTGTACAATGTAGCAAAAACAGTCTGTAGCTGAATTACTAACATGGTGCAGAGAACATTGTGCCTGTTAAACCTGTCAGAAGATGCAAAATATGGGGAGAGGAGAACAGGTAAATCAGTAAGAGTTCCAGGTACAATCTGATTTACTAAACATCTAAATGTTTGCACAGCTATTTTTAGCACTTCTGAAAGGCATGTCTTAACTTTGCTCCACTGAATTCAACATAAGTTTATTACTCACAAACAAATAATGTCTTTCACATACAATATAACGTGATAGTAATTAACACTCTAATGGCCATAAACCTGATAGTTATCTAGATATTTACCTGTTTTTACCCCAAAGAATCATCATAACTCACTCTCGCAACTTGTGATTTTCATTGAGCCTCATTAGTTTCCACTGGAGTGGTTCTAATCTCCTTGGGTTCCAGTTAATGAAATGTATTAATCATGTAAAGTATCCCAGTACGAATCCATGCAGATATTCTTCCTCTCTCTAGCCGTGGTGCAGCTCACAGCAGCAGCCGCAAAGTCCTCATTTGAATACAGCTCCTTGCACCTGTTATGAATTGGTCACACAATCTTAGTAGGTCAGCCGCAAAAGAAGGACAACCTAGAGGGGCCAATTTTCTGTGTCATGTGTAATTTTGTGATCATTGTTAGGAATCTTGATATATCAGGCCCTTTATCTAACTGTAAAACAATATCCGCTGATTGATTCTAAAAAGATTGGTCTAAAAATATTAAGAATATACTTTTTTGAAACAACACTAAATCAGCCAAATGATAAACATTTGAACATAAAAATAAACACTAGAAAAATACGTGGAAGAAAAAAGATTTAAGGTAAATGCTAACACAAAATACTAAGTAAATGGAGCTGTAGCTGAACTTACACGTTACTGTGTAGACTATAAAATGTTCTAAATCAAACTGGATTCTAGTTTCTTCCTAATTAGGAGTTGATGATTTTCCTCTTTCCAAAGAAAATCAGAGATAGCAGAACAGAATAGAACACACATCAGTTGGACATAATAAAAACTCCAAAACGAAAGGCTTAGTGGAGTCATGTGGTGACATGGTCAGATCTGACTTCCCTGTTGTTCACTTCAGAAGAAGCTTGGAGGTTGATAGAAGCTCATGTACAGTGTCAATTCAGAAGGATCCTAAGAATGCTTGGAAGCTCGTTTCAGTGTATGACGGTGTTCACACTTCCTCTGTCATCCACCACAAACACAGCACCCACTTTATCTGTCTTTTTGCTAAGACGGACTCAACATCTGGTTTCCAGTGGACAACTGGGGTTTTCAGTGAATGAAGAGAGGTGACAAAAGGAATCCTTCTCATATCTGACAAATATGTTCTCTTTCTTTTCTTTCCAAAGCCATCTGCAAACAGGGATGTAGCCCCATACATGGGACCTGCAGCATCCCGGGTGTATGCCAGTAAGTCACCACTTTAATGTTGTGTGTGTGTAGGTGTGTGTGTGTGTGTGTGTCTGGGTGTTTCTGCTCCACTGAACACATGCTGCTGGTCTTCTAACAATCTCAGCTACTGGATGGAAAGCTTACAAATATATAAAGCATATATAATAATATATCAAAGCTCATAAAGCCAGCAGCGCAGAAGTTCAGCTAGTTTAACTTTTGACGGCGCTGACGGCCCTGAAGAGGCGCGTTAAGTAATCAGAGCTTATAATTGTAGAGATGTTACTACATGTATTTTGAAAGTAGCGGGAGCAGGAAAAACCTACATTTTAAGTCTAAATAACGCAGATGTAAAAAATCATAAATAACACTTACCGAAGACAGATGGACAGGCGCTCTTCGGGAGGAATAGAGCGCCTGTAGTTGGTGTCCTGGTAGTAGATTTGAGCTCCGATGCGGCCCAGGAGGTCGTAAAATTGGGCGAGGGACAGACTACCGCTGAAAGCGAACCTCATCCATACGTAGCTCCTGGAGCAAATGGTTAAACTCCCCAAACTCAGAACGCTTCTGTAGAATAGGGTGTATCCACAAACGGCGCTGATGTTGCCGAAGTCGACGCTGTCTAGCTTTATTTAGCAAATAAAGCCAAGCCACACTGTCAATACTATCTGCCATAGTTCAGAACGTACAGCAACAGAAGAAGCCCCGCGCACGCGTTGTTATTTGCTTGGAAGTGGCAGACTTTGCAGACTTTGCAAGCTTCAACATAGAAGCGTCAAACTAGATGCTTTGTGAGCTTTGCCTGACGCTGATAAAGCCTGCGGTCTGAATGCAGCATTAGTGGCAACTGATTGCCTTAAATGTATTGAGTAAACTTGACTTAAAGTGTAACTGAACCCCATGAAAAAGCATCATCCCACCCCCAGGCAACATCTGAAAAACTCTACCAAAGTGGGCAAGGCCAGGAGACACTGACGGGCGTGGCCAAGTGTGGAGGATGAGCGTGAAGGGGGGACGCGGAGGTGTGGTCTGGGAGACAGTCACAGCTGAACTCTGCCGCCACCGAACTCCGTGATGCCTCTATTTACGTACGGTAAAGGGAGAAATGAGGTTTCTTCTCTGCCATTCACCATAGGTAGAGAGAGGCTTTATGGAGCTCTGCGGCCAAACGGCGTATCAGTTCAGGGCGCTGAGTCAGCGCTGCCTGAAACCAGCAGCATGTATAGCAAACAAGCACAGAGAGCCTAGCGCTAGCATCGATGCTAAGTAGCTTCAGCGGGACCTACCTCAGCTTTCGTTTCCTTATTCATGGTGTATTTAAAATATAGGTTATAAATTAGGGCTATAGACCACTTCGACGCTGTAGTCCTTCAAAGTGCGATATATGGATTTCAGCTTTCTCTGTTTCTCTCAGCGTTGCTTCGGTGTGCGAACGTAGTACACAAGATAAGCAATTTCAACTAGTCACCAGGCAGGGCGAGTGTGTCAGAGAGAGGGAGGGCGTCTCTGTGAGACAATGCCTGTGACGTAGACAATGGTTAAGATGTTCCGCTCTCAACCAATCACAAAATTCAAATGCAACACCACACGATTACCATGAGCGGCAGCACTAGACCATTTTGGGGGGTTTTAGTAGATAGATAGATAGATAGATAGATAGATAGATAGATAGATAGATAGATAGATAGATAGATAGATAGATAGATAGATAGATAGATAGATAGATAGATAGATAGATAGATAGATAGATAGATAGATAGATAGATAGATAGATAGATAGATAGTAGATAGATAGATAGATAGATAGATAGTAGATAGATAGATAGATAGATAGTTAGATAGATAGATAGATAGTAGATAGAGATAGATAGATAGATAGATAGTAGATAGATAGATAGATAGATAGATAGATAGATAGATAGATAGATAGATAGATAGATAGATAGTAGATAGATAGATAGATAGATAGATAGATAGATAGATAGTAGATAGATAGATAGATAGTAGATAGATAGATAGATAGATAGATAGTAGAGATAGATAGATAGATAGATAGATAGATAGATAGATAGATAGTTAGATAGATAGATCGATAGATAGATAGATAGATAGATAGATAGTAGATAGATAGAGATTAGATAGATAGATAGAATAGATAGATAGATAGATAGATAGATAGATAGATAGATAGATAGATAGATAGATAGATAGATAGATAGATAGATAGATAGATAGATAGATAGATAGATAGATAGATAGATAGATAGATAGATAGATAGATAGATAGATAGATAGATAGATAGATAGATAGATAGATAGATAGATAGATAGATAGATAGATAGATAGATAGATAGATAGATAGATAGATAGATAGATAGATAGATAGATAGATAGATAGATAGATAGATAGATAGATAGATAGATAGATAGATAGATTGATTGATTGATTGATTGATTATTTTGAGTATTCGGGATTACAGTGCGGGTCAAACAACCATGCACACACACTCATGACTTAGACACACCAGGGAACCTAAGAGGCATATGTTTGGACTGTGGGAGGAAGATGGAGCCTCTTCATGCTGCAACTCAACCAACTTATCCACTGTTCAGCCCAGTATCTGCTTAACTTGGCAGATTACAAAAACCGATACATTTGGATTATATTCAATCATCTATTTTAAACTAAAAATGTTAGGCTGTATAACTGGATCATTGTAAACTGAAAATATATGCTTTTAACCCATTTTTAAGATTGATGAAACCTTTATTCTGTTTGTGAAACCCCAAAAAGGAAGCAGGAGTTTTAATGGCTTTTGGACTTTCTGGAATTAGAAAAGCAGAATAAAGGACTTCGCTGACATTAACTGAATTATTCAACTCTGATTATAGATTCTGTAACACAGTTTGTCTTCAGCAGATTTATTTATGTTACAAACTATATTCTATTGTGTTACAATCTAAAATAAAAAATTAGTAAAATTGACTTTCTTTTAAGAATATTGATATAAAACTCCTGTACTATCCATCATCCATTTTCTGAACCGCTTAGTCCTCCAGGGGTCTCCAGCTGTCAACGGGCGAGAGGTGGGGTACACCCTGGACAGGTCGCCAGTCCATCACAGACTCCTGTACTATTCATGTTAAAACAATATTATGTATCAACCTCTTTTGTGAGCTAGATTTATTGTTCCTCTCCACTTCCTGTATTACTTCAAAATAAGAGCCTCAGACATAGCTAGATACAGCAGGGTGTCATTCCTAAAACCAGGAACCTTCATCTGTGGGGTTTATAGTAATACTGTAGCTTACACTGATATCAGTAGCTGACAACAGCTTGGTAGCATTTCCAGAAACATTCTATGTTAAATTGATACATATTTATTTATGTTTTTTTTATTTCGTTAGATCTCAGGTCATGCACACTTGGTGTGAAAGGTAAAAAGGTAACAGTGCTAAGAGCTAGCAGACGCTAGGCTTGGGGCTGGGGGGGTAGGGGTTTAAGGATGCAGGTTTGATTTAGTTTAGCACCCATAAATAATGAAGCTGACATTTCTCATTGAAAATGGCCAGAGGATTGGTGGAGAGAGAGGAACACCCAGGAATGTGCCTCAACATGTGATCTGAAGATTCATGCTTGGGAGGGAAAACACTCACAAACTGACTCCTGTAAACGGAAAAGAGAGGCTTCTTTGTTATGGATTTCTGGGTCATTGTCTAAATGTATCAAAACAGGACAGAAAAAGGGTTTTCTAAATATTTAACATGTTAAACCAGTTTTGTGCTGGGTATTTCAGGAACATTTAGAAAACTGTTTATGATGCTCTTACAGAAAACCTAGCTTTCCTAACTTATGTCCCCTTTCCTTAGGTTTTATCCCACTAAATTACTGCTGTTTTTATCTTATCACTTCCAGTTCCTTGTGATTTATTTGACATCACAGATGACATCAAATTCTAACAGATTAATGCATTTTTGTTGTTAACCTTGGAAATGGATGGCTGTCTCACACAGTTTGTAGCAGGAGAAAGTGGAATTATTATCTTAGTCTGACTGAAACCAAACTTTTGAAATGCATTTATACACCTTAGTCCGGCTTGAACTGAACTGGACTTTCAGAAGCTCGACTAAGACACCCAGATAATGTGAGTGGGAATCGGAGTTCTCTGTAACCAACCGTAATAAATCATCTGTTTGGAGGCCTACACATATATGAGAACTCACCGTTTTTCAGCAGGACATTTAGAGAGGCAGAAGCTCAAAGAATAAACAGGGCAGATAGAACAATTTTAATGGTTTACAACTGCGTAACTTATAGTTTACCATCCTGAAGAACAACAAGCAATATTCATTAAGACTTTAGTGGGGAATCACAACATAATATATCAACATCCTCAGATATGAGGCATGCAAAGCAAATGTACTCTACCTAGCCTATTTCTTATGGGGTTCAATGTTGCTGCTGAGACGCTGCTGCTGAGCTCTTTGGATCCGACACTATAGACATTAAAAAGACCATAGGAGACCTGCTAGCTGACCAAAGAAGTGTTACAAAGGGGTTTGTATCTAAATCTCACTAAATCAACCCTAATATCTGACAGGTTCACCTCCACTGCAGAAAATCTTAGAGATCAAAACAGCTCAAGCCCTGTTATAATTCTCCATCTATGTCAAAACGAATAGACGCAACGCCATTATCCGTTGATGCAAGGTCTCTCTGTCACCTACACAATAGCGGACGGAGTAGAGCCCATTTTTCTAACTATCCTCCATCAATGGAGAACCTGTGATTGGTAAACTGAACAGCAGCCAGACATCATTTTACCAGAGCAGTGCTCTATAGTCGCTGTTAATGCAACGTTTTGGCACTACAGTCAACAGGTGGGAATTGTGGATTCAACATGTAGCTAATACTGGGATAAGGATGTAACACCTCAGAACTTAAACATCGAAAACATATCTTGACAACAAAAACAATGGATGTGACCTGTTTAATCCACAATTCCCATCTCTGCTACAAACTCCCAGACAGCTACAAAGCTGCTGAATTGTTAAGCTCTTTTAAATCAAAGATTAAAAGCCATTTGTTTAGAGCTGCCTTTGAGTAATGTTCTAATATAATTTTGTGTGTGTTATTCTTAATTGTTGCTTTTACACTTAATTATGCTATTCATGTTTTTATGCTCTTAGGTAACTTTTTTTTATCTTTATGCTTTCCCTATTTGCTGTTTTTAGAATGCTTTGTTTGTTTCTTTACATCCAAATCATGTAAAGCACCTTCAATTACCTTGTTGTTGAAAGAGTGCCATCGAAATAAAATTGCCTTGCTTTACATGCTGTATATTCAAAGCAGGTAGTTTGTCTAACACGGTCTATTGGCGGTTTTGAACACCAGGAGGTGTAGAGAACAACAAAACAGACCGCTGTGTTTTTTTACATGAGTATTCTATGAGCTGCCCCAGATAGCAAACTGACTCCAGTCCGGATCCGATCCAGAGATAGTGTAGGCTCTGGAACGGATCGGAGTCTACTTGCACAACGGAATGGATCCGAAACAGATCATGATGACGGATCCAGATCAGATCTGGCCTGTACACTGTCCAGATCCACCTATTATGCACCTCATCCGGTCCGGATCAAATTCCGATCCGTACAAGAAATAGGTAATCCGGCTGTGATACAGTTCAGACAGTTTCATACAGGAAATCGTCCAGACTCTGTTCTTTTCTGACCCACTCATAACATACATTATCTGACCTGACTAGGTTAGAAACCATTTGAAATTACTGGATCTGATCGGGACTAATTTTTCAATCGCTTATTTATATGACTTCATTGCATATAACAGATAAAAGCTTGCCAACTCTCTAAAAGTCAAACTACTTGCTATCCATTTAACATTAAACACATGAAACATGAAAATGCTAGGTAAAATTGGTTTATTAGTAATTAATCTGATAGGGTATAGCAATTGTTTATCAATGAGGCAGATGTTGAAAACACAAACTTACAGCTGAAGAACAGAAATGCAGTTTTTCCTATAAATTCATTCCCAACATTTGACTGTTTGTATGAAGACAGATCATTCTGCCATGACATTTAGCTTCTACAAAGTTCTAGTTTACCTGTAAAAGCCTAAGATCATATTTCACTTGGGCACACCTTGCCATAGAAGAAGTAGAATTCTTTAGAATGTTTAGTAAAAAAATATAATAAATGTATTAGTAAAATTAGAAAACACAAAACTAAGCATTTTCTCTTTATGATCATGATGATCTTATCTCATCAATGCCTCCTTCCTTACGGCGTGTGTACGGTCTACAGTCCTACTACATTTGTCAAGCCCGAATGATATCCCGGTGTCATTGCTGTAGATCCTAGTGGTTTAGATCAGGGAATCAAGGTCTCGTTCGCTCTTAGCATAGAGCTTGATGTCATCCATGTAGATGAGGTGGCCCAATTGTAGCTCTGTTCTTGAGGCGGTATCCATAGCCAGTCTTGTTGATTATTTGGCTTAGGAGATTCATACCTATGCAGAACAGTAGTGGGAACAGAGCATCACCTTGGTATCTGTCTTCTCAGACCCCCAGGCGATCGTGGCAGATGACCGCTTGTACTGAGCCAGGGTTCTGCCAGAGGTTTCTTCCTGTTAAAGGGGAGACTTTCCTCTCCACTGTCGCTACATGCTTGCTCAGTATGAGGGATTGCTGAGGAATTGATGTGGTTGGAGTCTGCATGATCCGGGCACAAAGTCACGTCAATGACTCATCACAATCTGATGGGATTCCTTACATAGAAAACTTTTAACTGATTGGAATGTTTTTATAATTGTATTGAGATGACTTTTGTTGTAAGGTGCCTTGAGATGATTTGTTGTGAATTGGTGCTATATAAATAAAAGTGAATTGAATTCAATATATGCCACATTTCATAGACACTTGTGTAAGTACTTACCATTGGCCACCATTGGTGGTTCTCCACAACCTCAATAAATGCTCTAACAGTCCTGTTGTGTATATATATATATATATATATATATATATATATATATATATATATATATATATATATATATATAGTACATCCGGAAAGTATTCACAGGGTTTCACTTTTTACAAATTTTTTTATGTTACAGCCTCATACCAAAATAGATTAAATTCATTTTCCCATACTGACAATGTAAAAAGAAATGTTTGCATTGTTGCAAATTTATAAAAAATAAAAAAATAAAAAAACTGAGAAATCACATGTACATAAGTATTCACAGCCTTTGCTCAGTACTTTGTTGATGCACCTTTGGCAGCAATTACAGCCTCAAGTCGTGTTGAATTTGATGCCACAAGCTTGGCACACCTATCTTTGGGTAATTTTGCCCATTCCTCTTTGCAGTACCTCTCAAGCTCCATTGGGTTGGATGGAAAGTGTCGGTGCACAGCCATTTTCAGATCTCTCCAGAGATGTTCAATTGGGTTTAGGTCTGGGCTCTCAGTAACCATATAAGTTCTATATGAAAATAAGAAGTAACATAAAGGCATTAGAAGAGCTGATTTAGATTTGGGACTAAATTACAATAAAGCACCGCTGTAAAATCCCACTGCAAGGGGCAAGCACCTGACGCAGTGCCTGAAAATGACACTTAAAAGCGATTTACTCTACAAAAATCACTGTTTACAGTCATTAGGATGACATTTTTAAGTGTTATACAGTAAATCTGGAGGTGAAAATGTTGCGACTGCTGTGTCATGTCCTTGCACCTTGCAGCAGCGGTTTACAGTATTTTTTTGTTGTGGTTTATTCCCAAGTCTAAATCGGTTCCCATAGTTTCTTCGCTTTACTTGTCAATCAGTATGGTTATTAATGTCACCAAGAATAATGGTGATCATTGAGTGTTTTGTATGACTTTTGCACATGAAATGCAACCTGTTAACTTTCACTTCCATTGTTAATGCTAAACTAAAGCAAACCAACTGCTGCCAGATTAGGCGAGTGACTGGGCTACTAACAAAATGCTTTTTTCTCATTCACAAGTGTCCAATAACACCATAAAATGTCAGTTTATTTGTCACTAGTCGTGTTTTTCTGAAAAACAGTCAGTAGATGGGTCTAAAAGCTTACTAAGGATAGCTACACAGTAGCTGTATTAGCAGCGCTTCCCCCTCTGTCACATGAGTAGTCACATGACTCACTCACATGACACTGATTTCTTAAAGGGACAGGAGCACAGCTAAACTAAAACACATATTTTCTTTTTTTTTTACATACCCAGTTTACCAGCACGGGCAAGATAACATTGGTAAAAGTCATACATTTTGGTATCGGTACATTTTGGGTATACCGCCCAGCCCTAGTTTAGGCTACAGAGGAGCTAACTCTACTTTTCTATAGTTTTAGCACCTCTAAGACTTTTAGTTTTTTAATTTGGAGTGATAAAATAAATTTGTAATATTTCCAGCACACAGTGTTTGTGATGATTTGTGTTGAAGTTGGACCAAAATGCAGATGGATTAAGTTGATTTAATGAAAAAAGAAAGCAAAACAAACAGAGGGGGAAATGACAAGACCAGAGTACAGGGAGCAATGATAACTAGGTCCAATGAAGTAGCAGTAGAATGAGAAGGCGGATGGGCTTAAGAAAGCCTGAGAACTAGTTACTGACAAACAGATGCTGGTGAGGGGAAGAGAAGGTGATTACAATTATCTGGGCTGGGGAGTATAAAGAAAGGGAGGGAACAGGACGGAAACAGAAACAGTTAGCCTATATCCTCCAAAAAAATAAATAAAATCTATTTTAGTTTATTTCTATAGCACTGATTCCCAACAGATGTCATATCTAGGTAATTTACAAAAAACTCATTGCAGTTCACTCATACAAACATTCCGGTCAGTTAAAAGTTTTCTATGTAAGGAATCCCAGCAGATTGTGATGAATCATTTATGTGAGGTTGGGCCTGGATCATGCAGACTCCAACCACAGCAATTCCTCAGCAATCTCTCATACTGAGCAAGAATGTTGTGACAGTGGAGAGGAAAAACTCCCCTTTAACAGGAAGAAACTTCTGGCAAAACCAGAACCTGGATCAGTACAATCAGCTATCTGGCCATTGCGTGGTTTTCCTATTGTTATTTAGATAGAGTGCATACAGTGTTGTGCTCCCAAAGTATATAGTGAAATAATGCAGGGCCAGAACTTGGTGGTTTGTGGGCCGGGTTCAGACTGCGGGCCGCCTATTGAAGGTCACTGGTTTAGACTCATTCAGGTTTTTGTTTTTATTGACCTCTACTGATGACGAAAATTAAACATATGCTATTCTGGCTCGTCAAAGGTTGTTTTTTTATATAAAGCTGTAAATTATTTTTCCATGATTAATTGGGACCCTCTAGGTGTGTAGAGGCCCATTTTCTCTACAGTTTCCTAGTATTCTGCTTTAAAGTATGTAACTCTGCATTAAACCATGGATTATTCGTTTCTTTTTAAAGGAGTGCCTTTTCCACACTGCCCTCTAAAAGCATTCAGACATCCGGCCCCAAGTTATATTTTTAACTATGATTATGAAATTTGGTACAGATACGTCGTTTCTCAAGGCCTACAAGAAAGTTTTTTTGCAGCTATGGTCCAGCCCCCACAGGAGGCGGGTCATGTTTGTATAGCCACTATTTTGTGCCTTCTAGAAAGGTCATGAACAATTGATCAGCAGGCTCAGTGGATCACCTCTGGTCTCTGTCTCTCTCTCTCTCTCTCTCTCTCTCTCTCTCTCTCTGTTAAATCAAATTGGGCTTTGTTAGACACACTTTTCTTCAACTAGAGGTATTTTGGCATATAGCATCAAAATACTAAAAAACTGTTTTTTTCTGAAAAATACTCTGTAGGATTTTATTTGTAGCATTTATTTTTGGTATTTAGTTTCTCACACAACCTACTCTCCCATATGTGACAATACCAAACCTGTAGCCAGGCAACAACAGGCTAAAGTCAGTCTGCTGGATCTGGGTGTGAGACTTGCCTGTTAATAATTCAGTGGGCCCACATGGACTTCCAGACTGTCCAGTAGCCCCCTCTACCTCTGCTCCTGCCCACCTGGGTGAGGTGCTGTTGTGGTATTTTAAGCTCTTGCGGGCCCCCAGGGCTTCCTCTGTTGATCAGACGATGACATTGTTCATGGGTGATGCCATCCTTGGCTTGTGGCTCCCACACTGTAGCCAGACAGATTGTCCACATGGCAATCTGTACAATCAGAACAAAGTACAATAAAGGTAAATGCTGTTGGACATTTTACTCGAATAAAACTTTCACAATGGAGTTTTTATTAAGATCTCTGCTTCACAAAAATACTGTAACGAAATCAGTAATGTAATAATATGTTAGAGCCAATAAATAAGAATGCATCTATTGTCCCTGGGGAAGCGGTCATCTACCACAACTGTCTGGGGATTTGAGAAGACAGAACAAAGGCCAGAAATATGTAAAAAATAATGTGTATGTTAAAGGAAGTAAAAAGTGATCATAAGACATTGAGGCCATCAGCATTTTGACTAAAGACCCTACCTGGCCCCCTGGCAAACTTTGTTAGACCCGCCCCTGTTACCAGCTGTCAGCTACGAAGAAAACAACCATAGTGTTGTTGGTTTCTCAGAAACAGTTAATACATTTCTTTAAACTCATTCATGTCACCTAAAAGATTAACCTGTTTCTCCATCACCTGTTCAGCTCTGATTATTCATTAAGGACATCTGCTGGTTTCATCTTCAAGTTTCCTTCTTACCAGACATCCAAACAGTTATCGTGACCAGCAACATTTATGGCTAGAGCAAACATCAGCTGATTCTAGAAAATAATATTAAATACATTTTAACAACAGGTAATCATGCAGGCTAATGGCTGCCTGACTAGGAGCAGTCACCGCAGCAATTTGGGTGGCTCGACTTCCAGTTATTTCGCCAAAGTTGTCTATACAATCAGAATGCATTTCTATTTCCTAAATTCTAAATGCAGCAACAATTGAGCTTGGACAGCCAATAATGCCAACACATCTCTGAGGATATCCATGTTTCTGAGTGGAAACTCAGCTCGACATGTGATGACACAACGTTTTTGTCACAGACAGTAACATGCCAAAACCTAAAAACTCAGTTCTTGTCTGTCCACATGCAAAGGCTCAAACTGGAGAATTAAAAAATCTTCTTGGTCTGAGTTTTCAGAAAAAAATATTTTTGATGCTGAAATTGTTGAAAAAACATTTTTCTTTTGTGAGATACAATGTAAGTACAAGGCATAAATGTATGTGAAAATGATCATGTATTCTTTTTCTTCAACGTTACAGGTAGGTTGTACTTTGTGTTGGATATCAATTTCTAATAAAATACAGCAAAATGAAAGAATGTCGACAATTTTAGGGTGTATGGTTTGCTGCCTGTGCAGGGTTGGCATAAAAGGCAACTTTCTGGTGCTGAGTGAGGTGGTTTCATTATGTGAAGCTTTAGCTGATGAAATTACGGCAATTCTTGCAGCAATAGATACATGTCAGACGATATGAAATAAATGAAAATGCACACATGTAAAACAGTTCCACGTCAGGCTGGAGAGTTACACCATCCATCCATCCATCTTCCTCCGCTTATCCGGGGTCGGGTCGCGGGGGCAGTAGCCTAAGCAAGGAGACCCAGACTTGCCTCTCCCCGGCCACTTGGGCCAGCTCCTCGGGAGGAATCCCGAGGCGTTCCCAGGCCAGCTGGGAGACATAATCTCTCCAACGGGTCCTGGGTCTTCCCCTGGGTCTCCTCCCGGTGGGACATGCCCGGAACACCTCACCAGGGAGGCGTCCAGGAGGCATCCTGACTAGATGCCCGAGCCACCTCAACTGGCTCCTCTCGATGTGGAGGAGCAGCGGCTCTACTCTGAGCTCCCTCCGGATGACCGAGCTTCTCACCCTATCTCTAAGGGAGAGCCCAGCCACCCTACGGAGGAAACTCATTTCAGCCGCCTGTATCCGCGATCTCGTTCTTTCGGTCACCACCCAGCGTTCGTGACCATAGATGAGGGTAGGAACGTAGATCGACCGGTAAATCGAGAGCTTCGCCTTTCGACTCAGCTCTCTCTTCACCACGACAGACCGGTACAGCGCCCGCATGACTGCAGACGCCCTACCAATCCGTCCATCGATCTCCCGCTCCATTTTTCCCTCATTCGTGAACAAGACCCCCAGATACCTAAACTCCTCCACTTGAGGAAGGACCTCATCCCCAACCCGAAGAGAGCACCCTACCCTTTTCCGACTCAAGACCATGGTCTCGGATTTGGAGGTGCTGATCCTCATCCCAGCCGCTTCACACTCGGCTGCGAACCGCTCCAACGAGAGCTGTAGATCACGTTCAGACGAAGCCAACAAGACCATGTATGATCACTAAACTGCAGTTTAATGTTTAACTTGGGGTCTTCTACTATGTAGTATCAGCTTACTACAGCATGGTCTATCACTACTGTTCAGCATCTATTTTGCTGTGTTTGTGGGAGTAAGAGAATGGGCTTAGGGGCAAAGTGGTAGGGTTTAGGGGGGTGGGTCCTTTCCAAAAATAGACCCGACAGAGAAATGACAGGACAGGTGTGGCAATGTTACCCAGTGGCCTTGAAATAACAGAGAGCTGCCATAAACCAACAGATTAGCTAACCCTGCTGAGGTCTCCCCTCCAAGAAGACAAACTCTCATTCCACAAAACCAACCGCTCATTCCATGTTTGACTTCAGCTCAGCTCCCTTACCAAAGCCAGAGTTATATAAACACAGAATGAACTAGAAACTGATCAGATGCTTGTGCAGAAGCATTATTCTCATTACGGCTGCATTTTTGATGCACACTCCTGATACCTGCACATGACGTGTTTAAATCATGAAGAGAAATGGCATCCAATAAAAAGAAACAATCAATAAGTGGTCTATTGATCAATAGCTAGAACGATGTTTAACGCTGTTGGAAGCAGGTCTACTATCTCAGTGAGATTTACCATTTTAGGTCAAATAAAATGTAACACTGTAGATGTCTGCAGAAACCAAAATAATGTTACATCACAAGATTCATTACAGTGGAACCTCAGCTGAATCATCTCCAGAACATGCAAAGCTCACAGTTTCTATTTGGCACTACGTAGAACCTTATGTCATGTTTTTAAGAAAGAAATCAGGGCCAAAATGTTGTTTACAATGTGAAATGCTCATATTTTGTAATGAAGGCTGTGCAGACTGACAGCAAACATACAGACCAAGGAGCACGGCTCAGGAACAATGTCCAACAAAGGACAAAGGACACAAGGGGGTCTGAATACACAAGATAATCGAGGACACAGTTGGGAAAACTCTTGCAAACTCATCAAAACAACTAGGGACAATGAAATACACACGTTAAATACACAGGGACAACGGAGACAGGAGAAGACCATGACATTACCTCCCCTTAAAGGTGTGCCCCGTGGCACACCATAGAAACACTCAGTGGCTGAGGGGAGCAGATTCACCCGTCAGAAAAAGATCTGGTTAAATTAGCACTAAGTTCCCATAGTGTCCCAGCATAATTCAGCTGGGTGTTTATATATACACAACATATATATAATCTGCTGGACCAATATCTAATAATAATGCTAATGTGTTACAGGTGTAAATATGGGTGGGATGGCCCACTGTGCGACAGGTGCCTGCCCTACCCTGGATGTGTTCATGGTACCTGTACTGAGCCCTGGCAGTGCAGCTGTGAGAAGAACTGGGGTGGGCTGCTCTGTGATAAAGGTCAGGCTTCTCTAAATGACCTGTATGTCATCGTCCCATCCCACAAGTGAAACAGCACAAAGCTGCAGTCTAACCTAAAAAGTTTCTTACTATTTTTGGTGTGCAGATCTGAACTACTGTGGGACCAATCAGCCGTGTAAGAATGGAGGAACCTGTATGAACACAGAGCCTGATGAGTACGACTGTGCTTGTCTTGACGGCTACTCTGGCAAAAACTGTGAGATCGGTGAGTAAATCATATATAAACCTGTCAATTTTTCAGCTTTACTGCAGCAATTTGTAAAACGTGAACTAAATCTAAAGTAAGATGTACAACTGTGTTTCTAGCGGAGCACGCTTGCCTTTCTAACCCCTGTGCCAACGGAGGGACGTGTCATGAAGTCCCTTCGGGGTTTGAGTGTCACTGTCCTGCTGGCTGGTCTGGACCAACCTGTGCTGAAGGTGAGAAGCAGAAGAGATAATTGGGAGAATTTAGTTCAGAACTAAAGGACCAGAAAGAAAGAGACAGACAGAAATTTAACAGCAAAGTTCATTGGATTGGTGGGTGGCTGTCAGTGTGGGTACAGCAGTCAGACAGCTAAAACTCTTCCTAGAATCAGAATCAAGTCTTAAATACATTCAAAGATTATATATTCAGAATTGTCCAGAATTGAATAACCTAGTTCAGCTTCATTTTAATTTTATACCAAAGATCATCAGATAGATTTAGTTTCCTTTAGGAAAGTGGAGCCACTGTAAGGCTCAGCCAGCTGTGCTGTTCAACCATCTTTCCTCACCCTGGGAATGAGACAGAGGAGTGTCACCTCTCCATTGACTGAATATGACAATAAGTAATCATAAAGTAATTCTAATGAATGAATATGTTGTCCCCTTTGTATTCCTATGAGACTCAAAATCTTTACCTAAGTGTGAGATTTCCCAAATTTCCCCAAATCTGTCCCAAAGAGGGACAGAAAGGATAAACCAGCTTAAAGAAGTTGGCTAAAGTACAGTCCTCCCTTCTCACAGACAGAACGGCTAACTCTAGGGCTTATTCTAAGGCTAACTCTAAGGCTAACTCTGAGGCTAACTCTAAGGCAAATTCTAAGGCTAACTCTGAGGCTAACTCTGAGTCTAACTCGGAGACTAACTCGGAGGCTAAGTCTGAGGCTAACTCTGAGTCAAACTCTGAGGCTAAGTATGAGGCTAACTCGAAAGCTAACTCTGAGTCAAACTCCGAGGCTAACTCTGAAGTTAAGTCTGAGGCTTACTCTGAGTCAAACTCTGAGGCTAACTCTAAGGCCATCTCTGATGCTAACTCTAAGGCTAACTCTGAGGCTAACTCTGAGTCTAACTCGGAGGCTAACTCGGAGGGTAACTCTGAACCTAACTCTGAGGCTAAGTCTGATGCTAACTCTGATGCTAACTGTGAGGCTAACTCGGAGGCTAACTCAGAAGCTAACTCTGAGGCTAAATCTGAGGCTAACTCTGAGTCAAACTCTGAGGCTAAGTCTGAGGCTAACTCTGAGTCAAATTCTGAGGCTAACTCTGAGGCTCACTCTGAGACTAACTCTGAGTCAAACTCTGTGGCTAAGTCTGAGACTAACTCTGAGTCAAACTCTGAGGCTAAGTCTGAGTCAAACTCTAAGGCTAACTCTGAGTCAAATTCTGAGGCTAACTCTAAGGCTAACTGTAAGTCTAACTCTGATGCTAACTCTAAGGCTAACTCTGAGTCTAACTGAGGCTAACTCTGAGTCAAACTCTGAGGCTAACTCTAAGACTAACTCTAAGTCAAACTCTGATGCCAACTCTGAGGCTAACTCTGAGTCAAACTCTGAGGCTAACTCGAAGGCTAACTCTGAGGCTAACTCTAAGGCTAACTCTAAGGCTAACTCCGATGCTAACGCTGAGGCTAACTCTGAGTCTAACTCGGAGGCTAACTCGGAAGCTAACTCTGAAGCTAAGTCTGAGGCTAACTCTGAGTCAAAATCTGAGGCTACCTCTGAGTCAAACTCAGAGGCTAAGTCTGAGGCTAACTCTGAGGCTAACTCTGAGTCAAATTCTGAGGCTAACTCTGAGGCTCACTCTGAGGCTATCTCTTAGTCAAACTCTGAGGCTAACTCTAAGGCTAACTCTGAGGCTGACTCGGAGGCTAACTCAGAACCTAACTCTGAGGCTAAGTCTGAGGCTAACTCTGATGCTAACTCTAAGGCTAACTCTGATGCCAACTCTAAGGCTAACTCTGAGTCTAACTCGGAGGCTAACTCGGAGGCTAACTCTGAGTCTAACTTGGAGGCTTACTCGGAGGCTAACTCGGAAGCTAACGCTGAGGCTAATTCTGAGGCTAACTCTGAGTCAAACTCTGAGACTAACTCTAAGGCTAACTCGGAGGCTAACTCTGAGGCTAAGTCTGAGGCTAACTCTGAGTCAAGTTCTGAGGCTAACTCTTAGGCTCACTCTGAGACTAACTCTGAGTCAAACTCTGAGGCTAAGTCTGAGTCAAACTCTGAGGCTAACTCTGAGCCAAATTCTGAGGCTAATTCTAAGGCTAACTCTGAGGCTAACTCTAAGGCTAACTCTAAGGCTAACTGTGAGGCTAACTCTGAGTCTAACTCGGAGGCTAACTCGGAGGCTAAATCAGAAGCTAACTCTGAGGCTAAATCTGAGGCTAACTCTGAGTCAAACTCTGAGACTAACTCTGAGTCAAACTCTGAGGTTAAGTCAGAGACTAACTCTTAGTCAAACTCTGAGGCTAAGTCTGAGTCAAACTCTGAGGCTAACTCTGAGTCAAATTCTGAGGCTAACTCTGATGCTAACTCTAAGGCTAACTCTGAGTCTAACTGGGGCTAACTATGAGTCAAACTCTGAGGCTAACTCTAAGGCTAACTCTGAGTCAAACTCCGATGCTAACGCTGAGGCTAACTCTGAGTCTTACTCGGAGGCTAACTCTGAAGCTAACTCTGAAGCTAAGTCTGAGGCTAACTCTGAGTCAAATTCTGAGGCTAACTCTGAGGCTCACTCTGAGGCTAACTCTTAGTCAAACTCTGAGGCTAATTCTAAGGCTAACTCTGAGGCTAACTCGGAGGCTAACTCAGAACCTAACTCTGAGGCTAAGTCTGAGGCTAACTCTGATGCTAACTGTGAGGCTAACTCTGAGTCTAACTCGGAGGCTAACTCGGAGGCTAAATCAGAAGCTAACTCTGAGGCTAAATCTGAGGCTAACTCTGAGTCAAACTCTGAGACTAACTCTGAGTCAAACTCTGAGGCTAAGTCAGAGACTAACTCTTAGTCAAACTCTGAGGCTAAGTCTGAGTCAAACTCTGAGGCTAACTCTGAGTCAAATTCTGAGGCTAACTCTGATGCTAACTCTAAGGCTAACTCTGAGTCTAACTGGGGCTAACTATGAGTCAACTCTGAGGCTAACTCTAAGGCTAACTCTGAGTCAAACTCGATGCTAACGCTGAGGCTAACTCTGAGTCTTACTCGGAGGCTAACTCTGAAGCTAACTCTGAAGCTAAGTCTGAGGCTAACTCTGAGTCAAATTCTGAGGCTAACTCTGAGGCTCACTCTGAGGCTAACTCTTAGTCAAACTCTGAGGCTAATTCTAAGGCTAACTCTGAGGCTAACTCGGAGGCTAACTCAGAACCTAACTCTGAGGCTAAGTCTGAGGCTAACTCTGATGCTAACTCTAAGGCTAACTGTGAGACTAACTCTGAGTCTAACTCTGAGGCTAACTCTGAGGCTAACTCGGAGGCTAACTCTGAGTCTAACTCAGAGGCTTACTCGGAGGCTAACTCAGAAGCTATCTCTGCGGCTAAGTCTGAGGCTAACTCTGAGTCAAACTCTGAGGCTAACTGAAAGGCTAGCTCTCAGTCAAACTCTGAGACTAACTCTAAGGTTAACTCGGAGGCTAACTCTGAGGCTAAGTCTGAGGCTAATTCTGAGGCTAAGTCTTAGTCAAACTCTGAGGCTAACTCTGAGGCTAACTCTAAGGCTAACTCTGAGTCAAACTCCGATGCTAACGCTGAGGCTAACTCTGAGTCTTACTCGGAGGCTAACTCTGAGGCTAAGTCTGAGGCTAATTCTGAGGCTAAGTCTTAGTCAAACTCTGAGGCTAACTCTGAGGCTAACTCTAAGGCTAACTCTGAGTCAAACTCCGATGCTAACGCTGAGGCTAACTCTGAGTCTTACTCGGAGGCTAACTCTGAGGCTAAGTCTGAGGCTAATTCTGAGGCTAAGTCTTAGTCAAACTCTGAGGCTAACTCTGAGGCTAACTCTAAGGCTAACTCTGAGTCAAACTCCGATGCTAACCTAGGCTAACTCTGAGCTAACTCGGAGGCTAACTCTGAGGCTAAGTCTGAGGCTAAGTCTGAGGCTAACTCTTAATCTAACTCTAAGGCTAACTGTGAGGCTAACTCTGAGTCTAACTCTGAGGCTAACTCGGAGGCTAACTCTGAGTCTAACTCAGAGGCTTACTCGGAGGCTAACTCAGAAGTATCTCTGCGGTAGTCTGAGCTAACTTGAGTCAAACTCTGAGGCTAACTGAAAGGCTAGCTCTCAGTCAAACTCTGAGACTAACTCTAAGGTTAACTCGGAGGCTAACTCTGAGGCTAAGTCTGAGGCTAATTCTGAGCCTAACTCTTAGGCTCACTCTGAGACTAAGTCTGAGTCAAACTCTGAGGCTAAGTCTTAGTCAAACTCTGAGGCTAACTCTGAGTCAAAATTCTGAGGCTAACTGAGGCTAACTCTGAGTCAAACTCTGAGGCTAAGTCTAAGGCTAACTCTGAGTCAAACTCTGAGGCCAACTCTGAGGCTAACTCTGAGGCTAACTCTGAGTCAAACTCTGAGGCTAACTCTAAGGCCAACTCTGACGCTAACTCTAAGGCTAACTCCGATGCTAACTCTGAGGCTAACACTGAGTCTAACTCGGAAGCTAACTCTGAGGCTAAGTCTGAGGCTAACTCTCTGTCAAACTCTGAGGCTATCTCTGAGTCAAACTCAGAGGCTAAGTCTGAGGCTAACTCTGAGTCAAACTCTGAGGCTAACTGTGCGGCTAACTCTGAGTCAAACTCTGAGGCTAAGTCTGAGGCTAACTCTGTGTCAAATTCTGAGGCTAACTCTGAGGCTCACTCTGACACTACCTCTGAGTCAAACTCTGAGGCTAAGTCTGAGTCAAACTCTGAGGCTAACTCTAAGGCTAACTCTGAGTCAAACTCAGAGGTCAACTCTGAGGCTAACTCTAAGGTCAACTCTGAGGCTAACTTTGAGTCAAACTCTGAGGCTAACTCTAAGGCTAACTCTAAGGCTAACTCAGATGCTAACTCTGAGGCTAACTCTGAGTCTAACTCGGAGGATAACTCGGAAGCTAACTCTGTGGCTAAGTCTGAGACTAACTCTGAGTCAAAACCTTAGGCTATCTCTGAGTCAAACTCTGAGGCTAAGTCTGAGGCTAACTCTGAGTCAAATTCTGAGGCTAAGTCTGAGGCTCACTCTGAGGCTTACTCTTAGTCAAACTCTGAGGCTAACTCTGAGGCCAACTCTGAGGCTAACTCTGAGTCAAACTCTAAGGCTAACTCAGAGGCTAACTCTGAGTCAAACTCTCAGGCCAACTCTGAAGCTAACTCTGAGGCTAATGGGCTTGACACACGGTGAGCGACGTCTCTCCTTCTCCATTCATTTTCTATGGAACTCGCTCGATGAGGCGAAAATCGCCTGCCCTCCTCCAGCCAAGCCACAGGCGATATTCGTGCCTGTGAGATTCCGCGCTCGTTCTCGTAGACGTTCGCACGCAGGTTTGCGACACGACACAACAAAGTAGATTTTTTTTTTTACTTTTGTCCCTGTCGCATTGCGCCACATCCAATCATCGAATGTTTCATTGACTGACCAATAAGCTGAGAGCATGATACTTCAAATTGCAACCGCTTCGACATGGAAGAACGGATCATTTTAGCTGTGTCCGATGTTCCTATCTTTTATGATTATCATCCTTGAGTTCCATCATAAAAATGATGATATTCTCCATGATGTTACCTTGTTTCTAATATTGGATGAACCCAGAGTTGCCTTTTTCTTTTCTTAAGTAACGTGAACAGCAACATTTCTGTCAATTGAAGCTAAATATTCTTAATCTTCATCCTTGATGCTTTGTCTGTCACGGATAGCTTTTAAAAATGTCAGAATTGCCGCGAATTTAATAATCAATAGGATTTCTTGGAGACAAGCGATCAGAGAGCGCGATGCCACAATAGCTGCTGTTTATCACATCCCGTGTGTTCATTTTCACCTGGGTGGCGACGAGTTTCGCCTGTCGCTGTTGCTTGTCGCTCCCCGTGTGTCGAGCCCATAACTGTGAGTCAAACTCGGAGGCTAACTCTGAAGCTAACTCTGAGGCTTCTCAACTTGGTAACAGCATCTACAACAGAGTGCTGCTGTCAGGGCAACGTGGTGGTGTTACATGGGTCAGGGTTGCTCAAGCTAAATGGTTTTCTAAGTTCATCTCTACACAACCATGAGGATCATGCCTTCAATAATAAATATATCAAAACCAAAAGGGGTTAACATCTGAGCAACAGCATCTCAAACCCTAATGTTTGAAGCGTGCTCTATATATTTGTGTCATTTTTAACTGATCTGCTTGTATTTCATGTCTAAGGTTTTTCAGGTTGGCTTTCATAAGTTTGACAGCTATCTGCCAAGAAACTAAAATATTGGGTTTGAATAAACTATAATTGAATTTGGAAAATAAAAAATAAAAAAAGATAATACATTCAGACTAGAGTCTGCTATGGAAAATGGATCAATGGGGTTATGATCATGTGTATATTTCAGACACAGATGAATGTGCCTCGTCTCCCTGTGTTCATGGAGGGACCTGCATAGACATGGAGAACAGCTTTGAGTGCCTCTGTCCTCCACAGTGGACAGGAAGGAGCTGCCAGATCGGTATGTTTTTGTCCGTCTCTGGTTCATCCACAGACACATGTTCACATGATCCAAACCGAGCTGTGGGATGGTGTTTTACTGTGACAATAATGTGACAATAATCACTCACACCAATAAAAGCATCCAAACACGCTCATAGGTAAACATAGGTATATATACAGTATATATATATTAGTGTATATATACTACTGAAATCTCACTCACAAATACAAGAAAGAATGCACACACACACTCACACATGTATATGTTTGAGATAAAACTAGCATACTATGTAATACTAGTGTATGTGAGAGATAATTTTGTCCCAGAAGAGGCGGGGCTAAAATTTTCCAAATGTAATATGCATGTGTGTATACCACAATGTATCGGTTTAAAGAAGCAGGGTTCTGGATTCTAAAATAAATTATGTTAATGTTCAGTTTTGTAATTGTATTGGGTAATGAAGTGTTTTAAACCAAGCTGGCGATATGCGCAATATGCGGTGGCCTGAAAGTATGCTACGTGACTGATTTATTTACTTTTGTGCACGCTCCTGTGATGGCTGCAGTTACTCGCGGCGCCGGCCACGGCAGTCACAAGTTTAATTTCTTCAATCCGGCCCCTTGCTCCTTTAAGGTAAAACATCAAACATTCAGAGCAGAATAAATCAATAATATGTTCCACAAACTGTTCAAGACACAGAACATTAAAGGTACATATTGATTAGCTGTGTATTTAATAGCAGACGGAAGCCTCCTGTAACCGCATCAGTAGGGTGTTACCAAGATGTTCTACTTAAAATTCGACTTGGGAAATGGCTTAAGGGTGATTAAGGACATTTTTTGCTAACTTGAGCAGCTCTAGTTTATATGAGAAATGGACTGAACCTATACAGCGCTTTGTTAGTCACACTGACTAAAGATCTGCATTAGATTATTGTAAAATAATAGCAGGATCTAAAAAGGCCAGTTAGGGAGCAGGTTAAAGTTGCTCAGGTTCCATTATGTAAGGTAGCTCAGATATTTCAGTTCACACCTGGACAGCACCACAAGTAGAAGGAAAATTATCCAGTTTTGAAAATATTCTTACAAATGGAAAACAGAAACATTAAGTGCACTTGTATGTAGCCCTTCCACTTTATCATCACTCTGTAGAAACTGTACCTGCTATAGGTCCTTTCTCCAACTTTTAACATCTACAGACTGAAACAGCTCTAACCTAGTCAGGTTAGCTGTTAACATCATTTTCAAGTTCTACCATATATTCTCAATTAGACCTTGATGAGGGCAATCTGACCCATGAATATGCTATGATCTAAACCACCAGGAGAAATGTGATCTATCTTTTTAATATTCATCAGAACTCTTGCTGCAGCATTTTTGGATCAACTGAAGACTTTTAATTGCATTTTGTGGACTTCCTGATAATAAGGAATTACAGTAGTCCAGCCTTGAAGTAACAAATACATGGACTACTTTCTCTGCATCACTCCTGGACAGGATGTTTCTAATTTTAGCAATATTCCGGGGTTGAATAAAAGAAACTGCTGTTCTTAATTTATAAATGTAAATATGGTTTGGCAACCACTTATTTATCAGATTTGGCTGCACAATGCCACAATGCATAGCACTGTTGCCTTGCAGCAAGAACGTCCCAGGTTCGAATCCCAGCCAGGGGTCTCTCTGCATGGAGTTTGCATGTTCTCCCTTTGGGTTTGCTCTGAGTATTCCAGCTTCCTCCTGCAGTCTAAAAACATGACTTAGGTTCATTAGTCTCTATAAACTGTCATTAGATGTAAGTGTGTGCATGGTGGTTTGTCCTGTCTGTATGCCCTGCGATGGGCTGGAGACCTGTACAGGTTGTACCCCGTCTCTCACCTGTTAAACACTGGGGATAGGCACCAGCCCCCCCATGACCCCTTGTGGATAAGCCATATGGATGGATGGATGGATGGATGGATGGATGGGTGTTGATCAGATTTGATCCAGCTCTATTCTCCCTGCATGCCCCTGTGTTCCCGTAAGCTGCTAGAACTGTGAATTTCTCTTGGAGATGAATAAAGTATCTATCTATCTATCTATCTATCTATCTATCTATCTATCATCTATCTATCTATCTATCTATCTATCTATCTATCTATCTATCTATCTATCTATCTATCTATCTATCTATCTATCTATCTGTCTATCTGTCTATGTTCTGTCTAGTTCTCTTAGATCAGCTGGCCAGTTGATATTGCAGGTAGCAGAAACAAGGCAGAACCTTAGGGATGATCAGCCTTTCTCCTCTGCAGCCTTCCCAAAATATTAGGCAGTTTAAAAATATTATTTAAAGCAAATGTTCCTTTTTAACTTTTACTGAACTTTGATCATTGGAATGGTTGTGATTTTAGCTTTTCTACTTTATGTATGACACAAAGCTTTGTTACCGTTTGTTTTAAAAATGTTCGTTTTAGTCACTTTTTTGATGTAGAGCATGTTTGACAAAACTCTGTTGTCTTAAGTTACAGTGGGGCAAAAAAGTATTTTATCAGCCACCGATTGTGCAAGTTCTCCCACTTAAAATAATGATAGAGGTCAGTAATTTTCATCATAGGTACACTTCAACAGTAAGAGACAGAATTAAAAAAAAATCCAGGAATTCACATTGTAGGATTTTTAAAGAATTTATCTGTAAATTATGGTGGAAAATAAGTATTTGGTCAATAACAAAAATTCAACCCAATACTTTGTAATATATCCTTTGTTGGCAATAACAGAGGTCAAATGATTACTGTAGGTCTTTACCAGGTTTGCACACACAGTAGCTGGTATTTTGGCCCATTCCTCCATGCAGATCTTCTTGAAAGCAGTGATGTTTTGGGGCTGTTGCCGAGCAACACGGACTTTCAACTCCCTCCACAGATTTTTTATGTGAATACAATGTGAATTCCTGGATTTTTTTTTCACATTCTGTCTCTCACAGTTGAAGTGTACGTATGATGAAAATTACTGACCTCTGTCATCATTTTAAGTGGGAGAACTTGCACAATCAATGGCTGACTAAATACTTTTTTGTCCCCACTTTATCTATATAAATATGTTGAGTTGGAGATGTTATGATGACAGTAGTAGGTAGCTTCTATAGGCAGCTAGTTTTTATTTATGGGTATCACAGTAAAATGGGATGATTACAAATCCAACCCAAGCTTTGTGTTGGTCTCTCAGAATAAAAAAAATAGACAGAAAAATGTGGAATATTTTTAAGAAATATGAAAACTTTTACAAGGCTGTGTGGTCCTGCCCAGCATTTAGACTCTGAACATTTTTTCACGTATAAACTGAAGACCATTTAAAACAAAGTGAGGACATTCTGCCTGGTCCTCACTTTAAGACAGTGGCTATGTTTACATGGAAACAAGTAATTGGATTAAAAGCCTGATCAGAATAAAAACGATTCATGTAAACATGCTATTCAGATTATTTTGACCCGATCAAAGTCATTCGGATCCAAATTTCAGTCTGATTGGGACAGGTGGTTTAATCCGATCATGGTGCATGTAAACTCTCATTCCAAATGTAGGTCATTCCTGCACATGTCTGTTAAGTCATACGTAAACCTCTAATATGTTATCTTAATTAAATTAAAGGGATTTGGTTTGTAATTCGATTGTGTAGATAAGAATGAAGGATTGTGGATGTAAAACCGTGACCAAAAACAAGAAATAAAAGCTCGCTCTGAAGAACATGGTAGTCCTCCATTTCAAACGGGTTCAGCCATGTTTGTTTACAATGGAAGTCTATTTCTTCTTCTACGGCCGTTTCCCGTGTTTGAGATAGGTCTGCGCATATCAAAATGATTTATCAGACATGTAGCAGGTGTAAACACCTTTTTTAATCGGATCGATGTGAAATTCGAATCCAATCTATGATCGGATTAAAGATGTTTTGCACATGTAAACGTAGCTACTGTCAGAGCTCTACTGGTTGGTTTTAGATGTGTGGTCTGAATAGAGTTTTAGTTCAGTTTAGAGTTGGGAATAATCACCGGGTTAGCCTTAATATAGTCACTAAAACGAAGGGAAGTCAATGAAGGTCCTCAATACTATCAGTAGGACAAGAATGTGTGTGTGTTGTCTGCACACATCCCCAGCAGAGGCATCATTCACAACCCAGGCCAGGTGACCTGATTTAAACTAAAAATAAGCTGTAGCTTGGCGGCTGTTGGCCTTGGGAGCAAATATGGTCCTTTTGAGGGGGGGGGGTCCAGACAGGACATCACAGAGGAGTAAATTCTCCATGGTGAGGCAGCGGTGCTGTCTGCCTATCTGTATTCATCCAGGAAACACTAACAACTTAACAAATGGCAGCAGCAGCAGCTTCCCTCTGGGGGGTGGGGGTCCTGAGAGCTGATTTGGTGACAGTGGGTGGAGGAAGGGGTTTTGGGTGTTTCATTTCAACAGGTGCCATTCACCTCCCGGGAGTACTATTACTGCTCTGTGTTGGTTTTAGGGGAATGAAGTGGGGCAGTGACTGCTGCGTCTGAAACGGACCACTTGGAATGCTCCAGGTTGGCCTTTAGGGAATGCAACAGAGACATTAACCCTGAATGAGTGGGGTCAGGGGGGGTGGACCTAAAGCTGCAGCGCTTCTAGCAAACTGCTGCAGCATCTCACACGGACACATCATGGAACACTGAAACCTTGTTTACCATTTTTGATCAAATAAGAAAATCTGAATTGAAACGTGTTTTTTTTATTTGTGATTTTGTACCAAATGTGTTCAAATAGAATTTTGCCTTGCTAATACCTAATACCATACAACAGAGGTGAACATGATTATTAATGAAAAGGGAAGACATGTAAATCTTTTATTTTAGTGACATATCTGTAAGACAGCTGTGGTTGGTGTTGGGGCTTCTCATTCCGTCTTTGTGTCTCTCATCTTCACTTTACAGACGTTAATGAGTGTGTGGGGAAGCCTTGCCTCAATGCTTACTCTTGCAAAAATAAGATTGGTGGATATCACTGTGCGTGCTTTCATGGATGGGTGGGCCACAACTGTCACATCTGTCAGTATGATTTCAGAACCATTTTAGTCATTAGTCTGTTTCCCACCTGGCTGCATCACTCTATAGCTAAAGCTCACTTTGCTTACTAACCTCTCTTCTAACTTCTACTGCTGTCACATGATACTATTTGCTCAAATTTGAATTTATTATGGATTTTTTTGTTATCCAAAACTGTCTCAAGTTTACATGCAGGATCAAATATATGCCACCTATAATGTTTTGCTAAATATGCCTTAATACAGCTTTTTTTTTTTTCGAGCCATGAGAAAGCTTCTCTTAATGTGGTTGGCTTCCTGGAACAGATAAGGCACAGTCCAAACATTCTGAATGTGGTATCCCTGCTCAGTTTAATTCAGTTCACTTTATTTCTATGGCTCCAATCCACAACAAATGTCATCTCAAGGCACTTCTCATAAAAAAAGTCGTTTCAATGCATTTATACAAACATTCCAATCAAATAAAAGTTTTCTGTGTAAGGAATCCCAGCAGATTGTGATGAGTCACAGCAATTTATCAGCAATCCGTCATACTGAGCAAGCATGAAGCGACAGTGGAGAGGAAAAACTCCGCTTTAAAAGGAAGAAACCTCCAGCAGAACCAGAACCAGAACCTGGCTCAGTACAAGCGGTCATCTGCCACGACCGTCTGGGGGTGTGAGAAGACAGAAAAGAGACACAGGAAGAACAAAAGAACTGATGGAAGAGTACTTTCTATGTTCAGTTCAGTCTTTATCAAGTCATCAAATCTTTCTAGGAGCTGTTTGGCTTGCCCATATGGTCAGCTCCATATTTCAATTAAAGGTTGAATATGGAACATGGGCACCAAAGCGAAATCTACTGTATCAAGGTTGTAGTTGCAAAAACAAAACTTAACTTTAAACCGTGCAGATGCAAGTTTGTAGCCGTGACCAGCCACCATCAGGTCCAGTGACGAACCTAACAGGGTATGGACTATTTTGTACTAATAGTTTATTTCACATCAAAATATTTTAAATCAAAATAGTAAATGAAAAGTAAATACAACATAATATGGGTCAAAGGTAACAAGAGGTTTTTGTACCTGTCCTGTAGGCATCTTATGTTGGAGGTTGACAGGGTGTTCTGCTGGCTTCCTCAGAGAATAGACTTCTAAATACTCCTAGTAGGCCTAGTTTATAAATCACTGAATGGTTTAGCACCAAAGTATAATGAAGACCTGCTGTCACCATAGCAACCACCCAGACAGTGGCGGATGGTGGAATTTTCTCCAGGGGGGGCTATGACTGTGATGGTTAAATGTTAGCTGCCAAACTATAAATTTTTTTACCTAATTAATTACAGGGTAGCTGTGAATTAATCCTGACTAATTAACATTCCAAATATGACTAAAAAAACAACAATTTGCGGTGTAAAGGGACAAATCCAATTGCCATAGCTCTTTTTCATTACATAAAGGACCGATTCATAGATTGTTTTATCTTTTAGCCAGTTGCTAAGGCAAATTAACTGGCTAACACTTTCTGTATGTAAAGCTTCTTATTAATGTATGACAACCCTGATCATCCCTAAATGGGACTATCCTACGACAACAGAAGGATTTCAGTCAGAGGCTTCAACAGTTTTGCTAGAACAGACTGCTACTGTACAGGAGGAAACACTGAGCTGTCTATAGAGGTTGGCGCAACAGGCTGACTACTGCTGTATGAGCAGAAGGCTCCCTATAGCAGCATTTTCTTTGTAAGCAGGCTACTGAGTTCCTTACCAAGCCTAAAAACCATCTGTTTAGAGCTGCCTCTGAGTAACTGATTAATACTAGCTGTTTGTTCTGTTTCAGATGTTGTTTTCTGTTTTTATAGCTGCTTTTATTTGTTCCCCATATCACCGAAAGCACCTTAGATTGCCTTGTTAATGAAAGTACGCAGCACAAATAAATTTCCCTAGCCTTGCAATCGCACAGCCTCCATAATTTCCCTTTCTTAGAGGTCAAAGTAGGGGTCAGACCAGTCAAACTGTTGGCTGTTAACGCCAAAAACACATGAGAAAAGCAGTTATTGAATAGATACAGCAGTCCAAACCTCAACCCTATTAAACCTCAGCTAAGAAAAAAAACATCACAGTAGTTATCATATCAGACGATGTCGATATAAATCAAAATATTTTTGTAAGTATTTAACATCCTGTATTACTTTTTGAAAATATCAGAAGGTTACGTTTGATTTTAAGATTTATTTTCCAAAAATAAATTCATTATACATTATTCAACAATTTCAGAAAACTTAAAGGAGGTTATGGTAGGGTGAGATTTTTTTTCATGGCATATTCGATTTTTTTTAAATACAAATCCATTTTATTCTACCTTTTATTTTGAAAAAGAAATTAATTGATGGATATATTTGTAAAACTTTTTTTTGTTTAATTTTATTTAACTGAGCACTTCACTCTTTTACATTCTTTATCTTGAGTCAATCTGAATTCAAAATCCAAATTAAAACATGCTGTAAAACAAGAAGGAAGGCTGATGTCACTTTGTACAATGGAAACCCAAGACGTGCATTTCTTTTTTGATATTTGCGATATTCCAAAAACTAAATCTTCATTAACAAAAGACTTTGATAATTGGCTTCTTGGAATTTCACATTGATCCAATTAAAAAGGGGGTTTATGCATATATCTTAATACTGTATGTGTGCATGATTTTAACTATATGGATTAGAGAAAATCCACAATAAATGTGATGCTGTGCTTCTTATTTTATTTCTTAATTGAAATGCATCATTCATTAAAGACCTGATGTAAATATTTGACCAAAAGTGAAAATGAGAAAAAGCTGGTCAGTAAATGTTGCCTGAATGTCCTTCTCTAGCTTTAGTCTCAAACTTTTCCATATTAGCTGCTCACCCTTCTTTCCTCTGAATCTGCTTCTCTTCTGGTATTGATCCCCCTCCTCCTCCTGTTGCTCCAGTAGTATGGTTTTGTTGAAGGTCACTGAAAAATCTTTGGTTCTTCCTCAGATGTGAACAGCTGCCATGGACAGTGTCAGAACAGAGGTACCTGTAAGGTGAGGCCTGCTTCACATCATTTTCAAACATACTGCTTGTTTTGATTACTTAACTTTTTATGCATTTTTATAATATGAGTACAAGAACAAGCAGTGGTTCAGCATTCTAATGGTTCCAGCTGGTATCTTAACCAAATAAATATGTCTACCGCTCAATCATAGTGCATATTTATATGAATGAGGACACAAATAGTGTTCTTGGTCAAATATTGTTGTCCTTGAGCTGAATTTAATCTGGATGCAGTGTCTGTGAAGTTGATTTGACTTTAAGTTTATTCCTGCTGGAGGACTGAATGAGCCATAAGCTGGTAAACTTTCATAGTTCAATAACATAAAGTAATACTTAAATAAGATTATGGGGTGCTCCTTTAGTGTCAGTTCAGGTGTCTGATTTGGTCTTTTTTGTGATTAAGTGAAATGAGAACAGCTGACTAGATGAGAAGCTAACTTCTTTCCTTCATACCAGAACACAGCCAGAGGCTACCAGTGCATTTGCCAAGCAGGTTTTGTTGGTCGCCACTGTGAGCTTCAGAGGAACTACTGCTCTAGCAGTCCGTGCAGAAATGGTGGCCACTGCCACGCGCTGCTGGATGGTTTTCTGTGTGACTGTCCACAAGGCTTCAGTGGGACAACCTGTGAGGTGAGAACCATGTACAGTATTGGAAATGTTGGGTTATGATTGCAGAGGCTCCGGGGCACAGATAGTTTAAATCTCCCCCATGTTAGATTATCAGATAAAAAGGATTTCCACCACATTATGCAGAAACTGCACTTCTCGTGTGAGAGCAACAATATAAAGACACTACGCAGTGTTGGAACTCACTTGTCTACGTAAATGCATCCTGCCTTATATAACCTCCATCGGACCAGGACCACAGGTCAAATTGTTCCATAAATTTACCAGAAAAAATCCTTGATACCCGTTCATTCTTCTCTCCTGTCTCACTCTTCTGCTTGTCACAGCGCTCCTTCACTTCTTTAGCTTCTTAGTTCTCCAATGCTCTCCTGTCTCTCTCTCTGTCTCTCAACTATGTCCTTGTTAAAAAAAGGTTCAGTTAGTTTCACTAAACTTCACTCATAAGTTAAGATATCTGATGCAATGTAAGAGAATATTTTCGTTTTTACATATTATTGTTATTATTATTGTTATTACTATGAACAACTTTATGTCTCTCATCCTGTTTCTCTCTTCTTACCCTGACTTGCATGGCTTTTGTCTAGAAATGCACAATATATGGCAATAACATCAGCTTCATCAATGTTAGTCCTTTTTTAAACATATCAGTATCGGTCCAATAAGTAAAACTGGGCCAATATTAAGAACTTGTTTGCTGTTTATTTTCGTCCTGTGGCTGGTCAGGAGGGGAAGGGGAGGGGCTTGGTCATGTTTGGCACTCATGATTCAGTGATAGGGAGCCAGTGCAAGACTGTAGGCTTTTTACGTGTTTTAGTGCTTTTTTAATGGTGGAGAAAGGCTGGAGAAATATATAGAATCTAGATTTTATAGATACTGGTTATCAGGCATACCACTAATATTAATATCAGATATCAGTATCTGCACAGGTTTAGATTGGCACATCCCTACTTCTGACAAATAAGTTTCAAAATACCAACAGAGTTCAAACTGTGAACTGATCATTTTCTGATCAAAGTGATTCATCATCACCACCACAGAAAAGCCGCATTCTTTCACTGAAAAAGTGAAGGACAGCTACAACCCGCCTGAGCAGCACCTCCTAGCAGTACCACTCCTCTACCTGCAGCTGTTGATCTAGTTCACACCTGATAAACCCAGTCTCAACTGCTGCTGCTAGTTATTCTCAGGCTGTGTTATGTAGCTGACACAGTCGCGTCTGGACAGGTTAACTGGTGCACCATCCTCCACAGTCTAGTGACGGTCGGTGCAGCACTACTGAGTGGGGTGAGGAGGGGGCATGTTACCCTGGTTTGCACAATTGTTAAGGTTAAGGTAAAATAAATGGGAAGGGTCTTATTGGTTATCTCTGCCAGTGCCAATCTATACCATATTTGACATATAAAGAAGTTTTTTTTAGTTCCTTAAACTGCTGACGGGGGCTCCTTCCCCCGGGCCAGTACCCATAATGCCCATTGACAAGAAGGCTAGATTAGATTTTAATAATAATTTAGAGAAAATGACGAACCTAATTTTTAGTGCTTCCATAAAGCCCTCAGCAGCTGGCCATTGGCTACCAATTAACGCTGGGAAAATGTCTGACATAGGAGCTCATTATAGAAATATGATGTTAAACAACAGTTTTGAGGTGTCTTTTATGATGAGTAATATGGATTCTGTGGGAAGTTGGAATGTGTCTGACTTGTTGGTTTCTTCTCTAAAGGTGCAGAATGATCGCTGTAATCCAAACCCTTGTCAAAACAAGGCCCAGTGCCACAGCCTATCAGGTGACTTCTACTGCAGCTGCCCTGATCACTATGAGGGCAAAACTTGTTCTGAGCTCAAAGACCACTGCAAGACCAACCAGTGTAAAGGTAACAAGACTACTTCTAGATCCGTTAGTTTAGAAGAAGTTCCTTCTAATTCAGTGGCAGCTATGCTCAACTTGGCGCCTTAATGATTTGGACCTTTTTGTCTGTAAACCAAAGTGATTGACAGCTGCACTGTTGCTGTTGCAACTAATGACACCCAACAACAAGTTTGGCACATTTCGTCCAATGTGTGTGGGCCACACGGTCGCTGCATCAGCCTGCCTGCTGGGAACTTCAGCTGCTCCTGCCAGCCGGGATTCACTGGCACCTACTGCCACGAGAGTGAGTCATTATTAGCTTGACACTCACACATGTTCTATATTTACCACCAGTTACCATCACTAGCACAAGCCTTATAGTAATTTAGGCTCATGTTTCACTAATCACCATGCAGAGAAAAGCAGCATCACTGTTCTTGTTCTAGTTGCATAATATTTTCTTTTCTACAAATAAGTCACATGCTTATTTTGCAATGTTAACAACTGAACCACCACATACAATCTTTAATTTTTTTATTTGTTATATAGAAAGGAAGGTACGTCATATGTTAGATATTTTTAGCATCTACCTTCCCTTACATACCAACTCTGTGTGCAGATATCAACGACTGTGCATCGAACCCATGTAGAAATGGAGCCACCTGCATCGACGGGATCAGCTCCTTCGAGTGTGTGTGTCTTGGTGGCTGGGAGGGCAACCTGTGTGATGTTGGTGAGTGTGTGTGCGTGTGTGTGTGTGTGCATGTGTGTGTGTGTGTGGACCTGGTATTACTATCTTTGTGGGGACCAAAAATTGGAAGTTTACTATCCAAGTGGGGACCGACCTCCCTTGTGGGGACCAAAATCCCGGTCCCCACAAGTTTGAAGCAATTTTTGAGGCTTAAAATTTGGTTTTAGTGTCAGGGTTACACTTAGGTTATGGTTAGGTTGGGGTAAGGGTCAGGGTTAGACATTAATTTTTGATGGTTAAGGTTAGGGTAAGGCGCTACGGAAAACATTATGTCAATGAGAAGTCCCCACAAGACATAGAAACCAAACATGTGTGTGTGTGTGTGTGTGTGTGTGTGAGAGAGAGCGAGAGAGAGAGAGAGAGAGAGAGAGAGAGAGAGAGAGAGAGAGAGAGAGAGAGAGAGCAAAGTCAAACAGGTCCGGTAGGTATCTGAGGAAAAAAAATGTTCATGAATTACACAGAAAAACTACAAAATAAATTAGGGCTGCCACAATTCGTCAATTCATCATGATGACGTCAACAAGTAAAATTGTCAACAAAAAATGTAGTACTCAATGTTATTACTTCTTTTTATAGCTTTTTTTTCTGTTTAAATGGTCGCTGTGCCTTTATCTGATCTGTCTGTTGTAGTCGTAGCAGTCGGGGGCAGCAGCAGCTGCAGTGTCACCAGAAGTAGTATTAGCAGCAGGCCAACAATGTAGCCCTAAAATACTGGAGAGTTTTATTAAATAAAAAAGAGAAGCATGTATAATGAAAAATTCCCAAAGTAGAAGCTGCTTTCCACAGCAGTACAGCAGTGATGTTTGAGCTTCTTAAAGGGAAGCCCACTGTGACAGTAGCCTCTGTTAGCATGTTAGCTGCTAACGTTAGCATAAACAGTAGAACAAGGTGCAGCTGTGCCAAAAAACTGCTGCTTATTGTTTTTATTATTGCATTAAAATACGTATTTTGTCAGAAGGTGATATTTACTCTGACTTTAGATGTTAAATGTCTATGGAAGGCTCCTTCTGGAAGGATCATTCAGTAGTTTTGATAAATCAACTGACTAAAGAGGCTGTTATATTATTTTATGGATGCAACATTAACATTTAATTGCTGGATGGTAATTTCACTATGATTAGCAAACATCATTTGTCTGCTGTAACACTAATGTTTTCTTTTTTATATAGTTCATGAATGTTAAATGAGCTATCATCTTTAAAGTCAGTATTTTAAATACTACATAACACTTCGACCTAACACATATTACAGGAGCTGCTTTTGCCTGCAATAACATAAATTTTTAACGTGATCAGATTAGTCGACTAATCATCAAAAAATTTGTGATTAGTCGATTATCATAATATTCGTCTGTGGCAGTCCTAATATCTTGAAAATATGTTATTTGAAATATATGAATTTTGTTTTTAAAATGATATATATATAGCCATTTTGTCAGTATGGTATTGTACATTATTACTACATTTTATTAATAAGAACCCAGCTAAATAAACCACTCCAGGGGAAACTAATGAGGATCCAGGATCATAACTCAGAAAAGGTGGGAAAAGGGTTAATATCTACATAACTCTCAGGTTTATGGACATAAAAGTGTTAATTACTCTTAGGATATATTGTTTGTTAATGACATTTTTCCTTTGTCTGTAATAAACTTATGTTGAATGAGGTGGCGCAAAGTTAAGAAATGCTTTTTAATAAGCGCTAAAAATAGATGCTAAAATAGCCAGCACAAACATTTTGATGTGTAGTAAATCACTCTGCACCTGGAACTCCTACTTCTCTTCTTATTACTGTATTTATACCCGAAGGTAAAATTGCTGAGGATAGTGTGGTTGTGTGCACTGTCAGGTCTGTACACACTTCTCCTTAACCCAAACTGACCTTTCATCTCCAGATGTGAATGAGTGCACCAGCAACCCCTGTCAGAATGGAGCCCAGTGTGTGGATCTCTTTAATGATTTCTACTGCAACTGTGTAGACAACTGGAAAGGAAAAAACTGTCACTTACGTGAGTTCAAATCTTTCTGAATTAATGCATTAATTCATGCACGTGTTGAAAAGGTATTTCCACAGGATTACCTTAGAATCCAAAAGGATTACCACAATCTGTAAAGCCTGCCATCCACTCACACAAATCTGTCTTATTAGTGTCAATCGTCAACAAAAAAATAGTGCAGCATCTTTTCCTGCACATTCCTTTGCATGGTCTTCAGGTCTATTTTCAGGTCTTATATTTCTGACCTAACTTATCTAATTGGTTTTTGAAGTGAGGTAGGATTCCTGGACTTTTCACTCATCCACAGACATGATGTCTCTTTCTCTTCTGTTTTTATCATATGTGGAGTGGAAGAAGATAAGCACTGGTATAAAGGAACATACTAACAATGCTTCTCTCCCTAGGTGAGAGCCAGTGTGACTCCAATACATGTAGGAATGGAGGAACTTGTGCAGACCTGGGAGACTCATTCCTCTGCTCCTGCCCATTAGGATGGGCAGGAAACACCTGCAACACAGGTCAGCCATTGTTTGTACCCTTCTAAATTCATGCAACCGCGGTAATTATGATGCAGAGTGAGATACTATTCATTTCAATTCAATTCAGTTTATTTATATAGCGCCATTTCACAACAGATGTCATCTCAAGGCACTTTACTGCTGGACAAAATGAAATCAATGGATGATAAGATGTTTTTTGTTTTAGCCATGAACAGCACTTGTGACTTGGATCCATGTGAGAATGGAGGGACGTGCATTGGAGTCAAACCTTTCACCTGCATCTGCAAGGATGGCTGGGGGGGGGCAACATGTGCAAAAAGTATGTCACAAATGTTTCTTTAAAACTCAGTTTGAATATTGATTTATATTTATTTATTATCCGTCCATCCATCCACATTTCAATCAATTTTTCTAAACCGCTTATCCTCAGTTGGGGCTTGTGTCTATCTCCAGCTGTCAACAGGCGAGAGGCGGGGAACACCCTGAAATATATATATATATATATATATATATATATATATACAGTACTGACCAAAAGTTTGGACCCACCTTTTCATTCAGTGCGTTTTCTTTATTTTCTTGACTATTGACATTGTAGATTCTCACTGAAGGCATCAAAACTATGAATGAACACATATGGAAATATGTAGTATGGACCTGAGCCCAGTGGAGATGATTTGGGGTGACCAGAACCCTTTAAGGAATCTAAAATAAAACAAATTCAATACAATTTTCAATTCAGTTTATTTATAAAGCGCCATTTCACAACAGATGTCATCTCAAGGCACTTTACAAGAAAAGTTATTACAATACAATGTTTAATTTAGGAATTAGAGAACCACAGAAGATTGCGTCGTGACTTCTCAGCAATCCCTCACACTGAGCAGGCATGAAGCGACAGTGGAGAGGAGAAATGGAAAGAACAACTCCGAGACAATTAACAGCTACACTATAATAAGATGGCTAAAGGATGAGATACAGACCCCAGATGTTAAGACACGAAAGCTTCTCACCATGCATGGCCGAGGAAGGACGCCAAGGACTGATAATGGTAAGAGCCACTATCCAGGATGAAATGTCAAACCTCCATAAGTACATGACAAAGCTTCAACAGATAACGTACTTAGTGAATGAGACAATGGCAAGTTGAGGAGGTGCTGGAGGAGGAACCATCATGGAAGGACAAGCCCCTACATGGGATGTACCACCAGAACATAACGTGGCTGATGTCAAGAAATTCCACCAATGGCTAGAGATGGTTGGCCTACAGGACACCAAAGAGGCACTCATCCTGGTGGCATAGCAGCAGGCTCTGAGCACCAGAGCGATAGAGGCTCAGATCTAACACACCAGACAAGACCCAAGGTGTACGCTGTGCAAAGAGTCATCTGAGACAATCCAGCACATAACAGCAGGGTGTAAAATGCTGTCAGGGAAAGCATACATGGAACATCATAACCAAGTGTCTAGTATAGTATACAGAAACATCTATGTGAAGTATGGGCTGGAAACCCCAAGGTCAAAGTGGGAAACACCCCCAAAGGTGGTGGAGAATGACCGAGCAAAGATCCTGTGGGACTTCCAGATCCAGACAAACAAAGATGGTAATGGTGGGCGAGAGGTGAATGTATATATATATATATATATATATATATATATATATATATATATATATATATAGGTGAATGTGTATATATATATATATATATATATATATATATATATAAAATATATAATATATATATATATATATATATATATGCATGGAAGTTTGCATGTCTCCCGTGTATGCGTGGGTTCTCTCCGGGTACTCCGGCTTCCTCCCACAGTCCAAAAACATGCATGATAGGTGAATTGATCACTCTAAATTGTCCCTAGGAATGAATGTGAGTGTGAATGGTTGTCTGTCTCTCTGTGTTGGCCCTGCAACAGACTGGCGTCCTGTTCAGAGTGTACCCTGCCTAACGCCTGATAACTGCTGGGATAGGCTCCAGCTCCCCCGTGACCCTGAATTGGATAAGCGGTTAAGAAAATGGATGGATGGATGGATATATATATATATATATACATACAGGTCCTTCTCAAAAAAATTTGCATATTGTGATAAAGTTCATTATTTTCTGTAATGTACAGATAAACATTAGACTTTCATATATTTTAGATTCATTACACACAACGGAAGTAGTTCAAGCCTTTTATTGTTTTAATGTTGATGATTTTGGCATACAGCTCACCAAAACCCAAAATTCCTATCTCAAAAAATTGGCATATTTCATCCGACCAATAAAAGAAAAGTGTTTTTAATACAAAAAAAAGTCAACCTTCATATAATTATGTTCAGTTATGCACTCAATACTTGGTCGGGAATCCTGTAATGAATCTAAAATATATGAAAGTCTAATGTTTATCAGTACATTACAGAAAATAATGAACTTTATCACAATATGCTAATTTTTTGAGAAGGACCTGTAAATATGCATATAACTTGAAAAACAGCCACTTCTCCCCTTTTCTCTTTTCAACATTATATACAGTCCTGATTTCTGTTTTTGGAAATATGGATATTGGTTGTGGTAATTGGTAATTGGTTGTACTAGGAATATCATACCGCATGTACATTAATTAATGGTACAGTGTGTGTCTTAATGTATTCAAAACAGCAATACATTATGCTGTTTCATTTTCTGTTATATTCACACTGATTCAGATCTCATTCATTCTGAGACATAGCTAAAAAGAAGTATCTGACCGTTTATTGTTCTCGCTTTTGCAGACATCGATGACTGCAACCCACACCCTTGGTAAGACCAACTGATTTACATTACACATGGTTATCTTTTGGTTGCCTCTGTTATTCAGAAGTCCATCATTTAATCTTAGAAGATTCTGTTAATTTGGCTTTAGGTTAATTGTCTCTTATGTTATGAGTTTTATGTTTCCCAATTGGGATATATTTAAATTTTTTGCACACATTTAGACGTAAACCCTTTTGTTCTCTGAAATTAAGACTCAACATGTCTGCAAATCTAATTAAGGCACAAAACTTAAATATAACTATTCAACTCCAGAATGACATTCTTTCCTCCCACAAAGTAAGAGTGTGAAATAAATATAAAACAGGTTATTCATTTTAAATTTCTCACCTGGGCCTCATATATAGCTTATCTAGGCTGGCCGTCCTCTTTTCTCCAGACATGTCCACTTTTCCCGTTTTGTCCAGAATTTGTGGGGGAATTAATAGATTAATAAAAATGTCCCTGTTTTATCTGATAACTTATCTGTTGATAACTGATTAGATGTATACAATAAAACCGCAAAAGTTATACCATCCATTTGTGACTAATGAGTGGAGGTTTGCACCATTCTCATAGCTGATGTGTTTCTGTGTGTGACAAAAATGAAAAAGAACCTCTAGGTTACATGAACACAAAAAGATCAAATAATTCTGTGAAAAGTGAGAGTCCATGTTTAAACTAATTAAGGAGGATGAAAATTACAATTAAAGACTGACAGTATACATTTCAGGTTATTGATTGAGAAACAAAAAAACAAAAACTCGTCTAACAAGTTCCATCTTCTAATAGTCATAAAGGGAACAGTTGACGTGGAGGCAAGTGACAAGGAACCTTGTAACAAGTAGGCCAGCATCAGAGGAACCTGTGGCGAGGAGACATATGAAAAATGTGTGACTTGGAGGATGGTATCTGAAGAGCTTGTGACTTGTGCCCTTTTTCCTCTAGGGTCGCCTTAGACCCAAATGGTATGGTACAGTACGGCCTAGAACAGGTAGGTTGTGTTTCCATTACCATCCAGAATGGATGGTAATGGAAACACAACCAGAAGAACCGCAGTGGGTGAGGACATGGGCTCAACAAAAACTCCAGCAAAAAGCAGTCACAAAGTCATCATGACAAAATAGATGCTCTCAAAAGTTAAGACTTTTGACTCACCTAGCATCTCTCACACATCGATCTGTTCATGCCTCCAGTACCGGATATGTGTTCTTCATGCCAGTTCTGATCTAACCAGCAATCATTCAGTCTGTTGAGACACTGAATCTGCAGTTTTGCAGCTGATCCAGCTCTCTGATCACCGCAGAGACATCCTGCCTCTCTGCTGCTATACCGGCTTCTTTCTCCCCAAAACCGTGGGCTTGCTTCTCTGCTTACACACACCGACTTCATGTGCTACCGCTACCGACACAAGCCTGCTTTAACCCGTGTGTGAAAGCGGATAACAGCGCCGGTGTTGCTCCAGCTCTCTGATCACCACTAAGACCTCCTCCTTCTCTGCTGCTACCGCTGGCTACCAGCCTTCTTCCTCCCCTCACTGCAGACTCACTATGGTTTCTCATTTCTTTTGCACACCGACTTTGCTGCTCCAACCTGCGTGTGGAAGGCGATAAAAACCCCGATTGCAGCTCCATTCCTCTTCCCAACCTGATAAAAATCTGCCATCACTCACAGTTTTCCAATGTCCCAGATGCCGAAGATGCAGCCCATATCAAGCCATTTTCTCCCCTGCTGCAAGCAAGGTTCTAGTCCGTATCATTATAGATTCTCCCCGTCACCAAAACCCCAACCCTCTCTAAATGCTTAAAAAACTTTAGAAAGCACGAGCTACTTAAAGCTAAGAAAACTAAAACCTTCTCTGACAATTTAAATATTTCCAATTTTATGGAGAACATTTCGGATCTTGGTGCTGTTACTGTTATTACACTCTGAGACATCTCTTCAAACAAACAACTCCAGGCCAATCAGCGGCTACCACTGCTAGGTAGGAGTGAGAGGGATATCACATTACTGGACCAATCAGTACATAGGTGGGCATTTTGGGTCGTTTCAGCACGCTTCGGACCAAGGCAGCGGTAGTCCAAAAAAAGTTGTCGGCTCTGACCAGAAACAGGTAATGGAAACACGCCAGAATGGTTACAAAGCGACTCGGCCCTAGTGGAAAAGGGGCATTGGAGACATCTAAAGAACTTGAGTCTTGGTGGCTGGCTACGGAGCAAAACCTAAAGTCTTGGTGGCCACCTGCTGAGCAGACGGCCACCTTGTATCTATGAAGTGGATTAAAGTGGAGCGTATTCTGGTGAGATGGATGATTATGACACTGAGAACAGTGCAGGAGAATCTGGAATTCATTTGAGAGGTCTGTGGACTACAACCCACTAGGAGACCTATGTGGCTCTGACTCTGGGAACCCGGGACCTCTAACACTGTGTCCACACCGAACACGATACGAGCGACTAAAAAACGGGACACACGCCTAGCTTTCCGCGTGCACATTCGCACGTGAAGCATGTACAAAGCAAACTGGACACGCTTCAAATATGGTATTTTCACGCGTGACCTGGCCTTCAGCAGAGCTGGGGCTAGAGTGCAGCTGCTGGTAGAGTATGGACCGAGGTCTCCGATCTGACGGAGGACAGAGTGGATTACGTGTTCGGCCTGGCCTCCGGTAGAGCTGGGACCGCTGCACTGGGGGTTTGGTGAGCTACAGATACAGTCTAGCTACGGCGAAGGGATCCATAAACAGCAGCGAGCCTCTCATAAACACCGGCTCCTCGCCGCCTGGAGAACGTGACCTGCTCGCCCAGTTTGTGCCGTGAAGGTCAAAGCTTCGCCTGCCGAAACACCAACTACATTTCTGAGCAGCTGTTCATCTGTCTGCGGTTCGTAAAAGTTTATAATATTTGAGCAGCGTGGGACGTGGTGCGGGAGCTGCTACCAGGAAACCAGGTGAGGAGGCCGTTTCAAGGCTCACTTCTAGGCCGAGAGGGGCTTTTACAGCAACAACGGCTCTTTTAAGAGCCACCCACAAACCTCTTAAGAGCATTCCTGTCTAAATAGTTTATTTTTTTATTTCTGTCTCTGTATAGAAAACTGCTTGTGTCATGTAGCTCGGGGTGATTAGCCACGATGTTTATCAGTATGTCCATGTCCTGCTGAGGCTGTGACTCTATGACAGTCACAGAATCATTGACACTCTGTCCCCTGATTGGTTGTCATGGCGCAATTTGATGCTGGACTTCAGATTTTTCCGACTCGAACGGTAGATGCGATGAACGCAAATGCACAAAATGCACCACATAAAATGCAGCACGATTTTTTCCATCGCGTCTGTAGCACGAATGGTTCGCACAAATCAGGCAGAAAAGCTTTTTCGCTATGCAAATCTGCTTCTGAAGTGTGGTGGGACCCCAAGTCGCGCTTCATCGCGCTCCTCCATTGATTTTAAATGTAAACCTGAAGCTCTAGTCGCTCCTACGCCTTGGTCTGGACACACCGTAAGGCTCCCTGGGAACCCAGGAACTGAAATGCTCTCTGGGGACCTGTAACCTTGAATACATGCTGGCGACTCAGGACTATGAACAAAAGTCTGAGATGCGTACTGGCAGACATTCTTAGCAGAGGAAGATCAGCAGGGTGTCGCCTCCTCCGCAGGAACTCATAGTGTTCAAAAAGAATCTCCAGGTTGCTGGGATCATCTTGAAATAAATGAATGAGATTTTTAAAATCAGTCTCGCTTACTGACCTTCAAAGGGTGCTGTCCATGACCGAGATGGTTGAGGCTGTTGTGGTAGTTAGCGGCATCCGAGAGTCGGCAAAGGACAGCTGGAGTGAGGCTGAGGCCAGCTGTGGTCACTTGAAACCAACTGAGTCTAGAGCTGGGGCCTGATCAGGCCCACCAAGAGCTGGCGCCAGAAGCTTGTCGTGCTGGAGAGGATAAAAAAGCAATTTCAGAAGATGTGGCCGGTACTTTGTAGTCTGGAGCATCCTCAAAGGAGACAACGAGGGCAGCTGCAAGGCCCCTTCTGGAGAGGAGAAGGAATGGCTTTCATTGCCCTTACTTCTGCAACCTGTAGGCAAGTTCTGAGGTTGCAACACAGACAGATGGAGCTACAGACTAGGTTTGAGACCGGTGGAGAGCCGGGACCAGAACCTGCTTACTCTGATGATACCACCTGCTGATGATAATAAGACAAAGGGAGACAAGGAGTTATGCAGACAAGGGGGAAGTCACACCATGATAATACACTTCGTCTTTTTGAGACAGCTGGTTTTTGGGCCTGAGCAGCAAAGCCTACACATTGACCTAGTTCATCGTAGAGACATGCCGTTTGACATACTTATAGAACTTCCTGACACCTAAAAAAAAGCCTCAAAATCTTGTGATTCCGAACATACAGGAAGTTGACCATCTTGCTTTGAACATGTGGTTTTGAGCCCGTTTTTTGGCGTTAACAGCCTCAGCGTTTTATTGAACTTCTCCCTTGAATTTTGACAGATGAGCTTGTAAATTGGTCAGGATGGCCTTCAGGCATTGGGGATCAAAAGTTATCATAAGAATTTTGCTGCGTCAAAGCAGGTGGGCTTGGCTAGACCTCAAAGTTATTTATTTTAACAAACTCCTCTTAGAGCTAATGACTTAGACACCCACAAGTGACTGAGCATTAGGGCTGTCAATTCAAACAGAAGACCAGTACCAAAAGCCTTTATAACATAAAAAGATTAAAGAAAAACGTTCCTTTTTATCTTTCTTTGACATTATTAATAAATAACAAAGCATTTATAGACTCCCAAAAAGTTGGTCATTGACATCCAACTGTTCCCTGTAGTAGTAGTTTTTTAATAGTTAATAGTTTTAATAATAGTTTTTTAGTGTTTTAATGCACTTTTATTTTTTCCAGATATCCTTATACGCATTTGGGGGGAAAAACTGCCAAAAGATGGAATCAAGTTTTCTGAACCTCTTCTCTCCCTTGCAGCTACAATGGTGGCATCTGTGTTGATGGTGTGAACTGGTTCCGCTGTGAGTGTGCATCGGGATTTGCTGGACCAGATTGCCGCATCAGTGAGTCCATGGGAATAGAAGAGGGCTTAGGGATGGGTTAGGTGGGCTGGGGGTTTGGGAAGGAGGTCAGGAGTGAGAGGGCTTGGCAGGGCAGTATGAGTTGATTGTTTCTTGGCCAAACATTTGAAAGCCTTTTAGGAAGACAGAGTTAACATTTTCTCCCTATACTGAGCCGAGATCAGAGCTCTGTATTGGTCAGACAATTGCACAGCGCCTCTGACAAGAAAGCTTTTCAGAGAAGCTTTAGCAATAGCAGAGTGTTATCCATTTGAAGATTTTTACACCAAACTGAGATCAAACTGAAAGATATTCAGATAAAGAGTTAAAATACACTCAAGCCTATAATTATTTTAGACCCTAGAAAGTACAGTGGTATAAAAAATGTTCGTCCCCTTACAGCTTTATTCCGCATAATAATTGTATTCATTAAGGGAAACCAGCTCCAAACCAATTTGACATTAAGTGAAAAAGTAATACCCCCTAAACCTAGTTTAACTAGTTTATCCACCTGTTAGCATTCCTATGTTCTGTAACCGGCATCAACACACTTGTACATTTAAATCCACCAACTTGTCTGACTTGTAACTTCTATGAAGTTATGCATGTTTTATATCATTAGAAAGCTAATCTGATTCTTATTCTAATCATCTGATTCTAATAATACATGCTAATCATGGATACAATTATAACTGTAGACAGAGTGAGCGCTTTTGCCAACAATGGCTTTATTCTTTATTCTCTGAAGGAAATAAAATGGAGGAGATAAAATCCCTTCGTAGTCCAATTAAAATTGACCAAAACTGATCCATCTCGAACAAAAAATGTCCTTTTACATCCATTCAGGTCCGATTAAAGCCCTCCAATTAAAACTTGTGGTGCTGTATTTCTTGTTTTCCCAACCCTTTGCTACACACAATAATTTTCTTGACTTATACACAAACTATGCAGTAAGAACTCAGTGCAGTTCACACTCTTGTGTTTATGGATGTAGTTGTGTTTTGCGGGAGCTGCATCACGTGCTTGCATCTTGCAGCAGTAGCTTACAGCGGTCCTTGTCCTAATGTAGCCAGTTGTTTGGTGACGTTTGTTGAAACTCCCAGCAGAACCTGAACCAGAACCAGGCTCAGTACAAGCTGTCATCTGTCACGACCTTCTGAGGGTCTGAGAAGACAGAGAAAAGACACAGAAAGAACAAAAGAACTGATGTAAGAGTACTTTCTATATTAAAGAAAGTAATAAAGTTGATAATAGGACATGGAGGATGTTCGGTCACTGGGAGCATCATCTGAATCAATGCTCCCCATCCAGCAGGGGGCGTTGTAGCTGAGCAGGGTACCAGACCAGGTGGAGCATCTATGGAGAGGAAAATACTGAGAGAAAACTGGGTTAACAATCAAAATAACAGCAGAAAACAAAAGAGGTGGGGTGGTCCTTTCAGGGCAGCCTGGTGAAGTGGAGACACACAGCTGTGAAGGTCCATTAAAATTACTCTGAAGTCCCAATAGTAAATAATGGTGGAATAGATTTTAAAAGAGCATTTTGCATTCACTCGGGTTAAAACGTGAAGATTTAAGTGGGAGAAAAAAAGCAACAACTGAGGAAATATGTATATTTTGTCACACCAATATAGATATTAGTGATGAAGAAAAAGTATTTTGTACCAAAAGTGAACCCATTCAAGTCAGTTGTCACTTGATCAGTGCTCACATGTAGTTCTTCCTCTAAATGTAATGGTCAATCCTAACAATCAAAAAATATATATATTTATGACTTTATATTTCTGTGTTTTACATATTTGTCTCCTTAGATATAAATGAGTGCCAGTCGTCTCCATGTGCTGAAGGTTCTACATGCATAGATGAGATCAACTCTTACCGTTGTGTCTGCCCTCCTGGACAGGCTGGTCCTCACTGCCAGCAGTGTAAGTCTAATAGAGCTAAATGGTTTTTGGATTAGCTTTTTATTAGTGCTGCCTTCACACAAAGATGTGGTCATGTATTATTAACAAAAAATAGCTAGAATATTGGTAGTCTTTGCAGACTCTTTCTCAAGTCTCTGTTAGATTTTCCAGGAAAAATAAAGATGCAAAAGGCTCTCATTTTTACATGAAAGAGCTTGAAAATTACACTATTACATTACTGTTTGAAGTTTGACAGACAGTCTAAACAGATATCATTTACCTTTGAAACATGCAAAGGAATCCTTTTCTGAAATCATTTACAGAAATAGTAATGATGTGCAGAGTTTATTTGTCACAGTTAAGACACTAAAGAGTTCTCTAGTGACAGCAGCTCCTGAAGGCAAGGCAAGCCCGTTTTATTTTCATAGCACACTTTCAACACAAGGCAATTCAAGGTGCTTCGCATGATCATTTGAATGTGAAAATTATACACAGAAATCAATTAATACATTTAGTAACAACAGTAATTAAAATTATGAAATTGAAAAAAAAGACAAAAGCAATAACAGTAATTACAAAAAATGAAGACAAAAGTAATCTGTACAAAATTTAGCAGTAACAGTAGAATTATGAACAGAAACAAAAACATTTAGCAAATGACAAAAGCAATCAAAAAAATCATATCATTTACTAATAAGCAACTTTAAACAGATACATTTTTATTTTTGATTTAAAAGAGTTTAGAGACTCTGTAGCTTTACATTCACCCAGTAGTTTGTTCTGGATATGAGGAGCATAGAAACTAAAAGCTGCTTCTCCATGTTTGGTTCTGGTTCTAGGGACGATCAGTAAACTAGAGCTGAAGGACCTGAGTGATCTGGAAGGTTTGTACCATGATAGCAGATCTCTAATGAACTCTGGTGCTAACCCATTCAATGATTTATAAACTAATAAAAGCACTTTGAAGTCTATTCTCTGAGCTACAGGGAGCCAGTGGAAGGACTTTAGAACTGGGGTGATGTGTTCTACTTTGCTGGTTCTTTTGAGAACACAAGCAGCAGCGTTCTGGATCAGCTGCAGCTCTCTGTGACTGAGAGACTTAGACTGCCCTCGTCAAAGTCTTTAATGACAGACTGTGGCAAAACCACTGTGCTGGTTCTGTTAGACTGCAGTGCAGCGTTTGACACTGTTGATCATAAAATACTTCTGGAACGACTGGAGAGCTGGGTTAGACTCTCTGGTACAGTACTGAAGAGGAAATCGTTTTTGTTAATGGACAATTTTTCATCAGAACAGACAGAAATCATATCCTGGGACCTCTTCTGTTTTTCAATTAAGTTTATTTAAATTGCGCCAAATCCCAACATGTCATCACAAGGCACTTTACAACAAAACTTGTTTCATTACAATTATACAAACATTCCTATCAGTTAAGTTTTCTATGTAAGGAATCCCAGCAGATTGTGCTGATCATCAACATGAGGTTGTTCCCTGAATATGCAGACTCCAACCACAGCAACCCCTCAGTAATCCCTCATACTGGCCAAGCATGTAGCGCCAGTGGAGAGGAAAAACCCTCCTTTAACATGAAGAAACCTCCAGCAGAACCAGAACCAGGCTCAGTACAAGTGGTCATCTGCCACGACGGTCTGGGGGTCTGAGAAGACAGAGAAGAGACACAAAAGAACAAATTGATTTCTTGTAAGAGTACTTATATGTTAAAGAAAGTCAACAATCTTTTAAACCTGTTTAATATAGGATTTAAATGTCATGTCTTGATCAAAAATTAGACCGAGGTTCTTTTAATTATTACTAGAGGCCAAATTAAGGCCATCCAGATGAAGTGATTGATTTAGCAGTTTCCTTTTTAAAGCTTCTTCTCCAAAGACAACAACTTCTGTCTTGTCTGAATTTAAAAGCAGAAACTTTAGAGTCATCCAGGATTTTATGTCTTCAATATCTATATTTAATAGGCAAGGCAAAGCAGTTTTATTTGTATAGCACATTTTCAACACAATGCAATTCAAGGTGCTTTATATGATTAAAATTAGAACACAAAAAAGAAAGCATAAATCACTTTAAAGATTAAAATACTACAAAACATTTACGATAAAACAATAATCAAGACAATAATTTGTATGAAAATTAAAAACAAGCAAGTAAAAAGCAATAAAAGGTTCACTCTCAATAAGTAAGTTTTAATTTTAGATTTGAAAGAGTTCTGTGTCTGTGCAGCTTTGCATTCTCCCGGTAGTTTGTTCTAGACTCGGGGAGTGTTGTCAGAAATAAATTATTAAATAAAAATTATGAGTGAGATTCCTTCATTATATGGAGGTTATTTAATGGACTTCTTTGATCAAGCAAGGAGGAACAGTATTACAGAGTATTTGCAACAACTGAGCCCTGCCTCCCACAACTGACACAGACCTTTTATAGATTAACTTAACCCTACTATTATCTACACCATGTCAGTAAACATTTCTTCTCACTGGCTACTGCGAACTCCAAGGCATCTTCGTCTGATAGGACAGGCTCAATCATAGAACACGCCAGGATGGTCAGTGCTCCGAGGGTTGTTTCCATGGTAATACAGGACGTAGGAATCCTAATATCAGTTCATTTGACCTGACCTAATATTATACAATGTCACACAATCAGACTATCACTATATCATGACGAAATAGCACACAGTTCTCTCAGTATGTAAGAATACATAGAATAGATCATTCTTATTATAAATTTTCCTATAACAGTAGCATAGAAACTAAAAACTGCTTCTCCATCTTTGGTTCTGGTTCTAAGGATGATCAATAAATTAGAGATGGAGGACCTGATTGATCTGGATGGTTTGTACCATGATAGCAGATCTCCAATGTACTCTGGTGCTAACCCATTAAATGATTTATAAACTAATAAAAACACTTTGAAGTCTATTCTCTGAGCTACAGGGAGCCAGTGGAAGGACTTTAGAACTGGGGTGATGTGTTCTACTTTCCTGGTTCTTGTGAGAACACGAGCAGCAGTATTCTTGATCAGCTGCAGCTTTCTGATTGATTTTTTAGGTAGACCTGTGAAGATACTGTTAGGCAAGGTGAGGCATTTTTTTTTTGTAAAGCACACTTTCAACACAAGGCAATTCAAGGTGCTTTACATGATTAAAATTGGAACACAGCATAAATCAATTTGATGATTAAAATACAAGAAAGCAATTACAATCAGACAATAATCAAGACAATAGTTATATAAAAATTTAAGGACAAGCATGTAAAAAAAGGCTTTACTTTATTTACTAACTGGTCTCGCTGTAAAGCTCACAGTTCTTCCCTTTTGAACAAAAAATAATACAAGAAAAAATTTACAGTAATCAAGACTAAATTAGTGTGAAAATTTAAAAAAAGCAATTAAAACAGTTACTCATAGGTGAGTCTAAATTGGTAAGTTTTCATTTTAGACTTAAAAGAGTTCAGTGTTTCTGCATCTTTGCATTCTCTGCAATCAAGGCAGCTAGAGATAAATGCATGGATGAGTTTTTATAGGTCTCCTTATATCATCAGTCCTTTAATCCAAGAAATGTTCCTCAGGTGATAGAAAGCTGACCTTGTTATTGCCTTTATGTGACCCTGGAGGTTCAGGTCTGAGTCCATTATTACACCTAGATTTCTGGCCTGGTTGGTAGTTATGTAGATATGTAGTCCATCTTTTTTGGGTCCAAACATTAGTACTTCGATTTCGTTTTTGTTCATTTGCTCACTGCATTTATTGAGGATTTGGACGGGTTCAATATCACCAGGTGACATTGAGATATAAAGCTGAGTGTCATCAGCACAGTTGTGGTAGTTATTGGTGGTTATAATTTGGCTTAGTGGGAGCATGTAGATGCTAAATAGGAGGGGCCCTAGGAGGAGCACTGGGGGACCCCGCATGTGATTTCTGTGTTTTGTGATGAGAACTGGCTAATCGACACAAAGAAGTTCCTTTTCTTGAGGTAGGATTTGAACGAGTCGAGTGCCGTACCAGAGAGTCCGACCCAGCTCTCTAGATATTCCGTGATCAACGGTGTCCTGCCCCGCACTGAGGTCTAATAGTACCAGTGTTGTGGTTTTACCACGGTCAGTATTTGTACAGATGTCATTGAAGACTCTGACAGCTTTTTGAATAATTTTACCAATAAATGAGAGATTAAAGATTGGTCTGTTGCTTTGCATGAATATTCTGTCCAGGTTCTTCTTCTTTAGTATTGGTTTGGTTATTAATATCAATATTAATACAAAAATATTTACTCTCTACAAACTCCCACTAACCCAGATTATAAAAGCCAATAAGATTAGTTTGTTAGGATGCTACACTGTCTTTGTCTGCGTCCTCCCTTCCTGTTCGTGTTGTCCTAATCCTCGTGATCTCTGTTAGTCCCAGTGTCCTTATTTGTCTAATTGTTGTAAGCTGTGTCCTTTTTAGTCCGCCTATTGTTGCCCTGCTCCTTAAATACCCTTGTTTCAGCAGCTCTTTGCCAGTTCGTTTCATCGCTCCCCGTGTCTAGTCTCCAGTCATCCCGCCTTCCTTTGCTCTGAACTATTGTTCACTGAGCTAGTTTTGACCAGTTTCTTGGCCAAGGCAGAGTGGAACCAGCAGGCAGCCTTCGCTCCAACCTTGGGAAGACCACCTCCACCTCGACGCAGTTCACACTGTCTGAGCTTGCTCAAAACCGCCGCAGTCGTTGTCAGCAGCCTGTCTCAAGCCACCACAACCAGCTTCAGCCTGCTACCACCCAGTGGGCTTCTCCAGCGGGTCCCAGCCAGCTGACTCCTCCAGTGGGTCTGAGCAGGTGGACTTCTCCAATGGTTCCGAGCCGGCAGACTCCTCAAATGGGTCAGAGCCGGCGGACTCCTCCAGTGGTTCTCAGCCAGCGGAATCCACCAGTAGGTCCGAGATGGTGGACTCCTCCAGTGGATCTGAGCCGGTGGACTCCTCCACTGGGTCCGAACCACTGGATTCCTCCAGCAACTGCCAGCAGCAGACCACAGCTCCCGTCATCGTCCCTGAGGGTGTCTGGGAAGAGACGCCTCCTTCCAAGAGGGTCCTCAGTGCCTCCCCGAAGGCCCTCTATGCTCCGCCAATGGACTTCCACGCCTCACCGAGAGTCTTCTATTTTTCGTCGTGGGTCCCTTTCTTGTCACTGCTCGCTGAGGCTCAATTGTATGGCCAGCCGGCCTGCAAGGCCCAAGATTAAACCCTGCTAGCTTCCAAGGCCCAAGATTAAGGCCTGCCAGGCCTCCAAGCCACAAGGTTCAAGCCACAAGGTTCAGCTCTGCCATTCTACAGGCCAAAAGGTTCAGCTTTGCTGCTCCACAAGCCACGTGGTTCAGCTCTGCTGCCGGCCTCACAAGATTCAGCTCTGTCACTGGCTGCCCAAGGTTTAGCTGTGCCGCCGGCTTCAAGCTCAGCTCCAGTCCAACTGACCACCTAGCAATAACATTCACCTCTGTCAGCCCACGCCTCACTTCAAAACTCAGCTCTACCATCCTCTAAGCCACAGGTTCAAGCTCTGTCGCCACAGAGATCCCAGGTTTCAGCTCCATCACCAGCCTCTGCCTCCAAAAACCAAGGTTTACCTTTGCTACTGGCTATCATACTACCAATTCAGTAAAGTAATACAACACCAAAATAAGGTTCACCAGCCTCTGTGACACAAGGTTCTGCACAGGGGCGACTGTGGCTAAGTGGTAGAGTAGTTGGCTTGCAATCGGAGGGTCGTAGGTTCGATTCCAGCTTCCTTCACATGACATCGTGACATCACATGTCAATGTGCCCCTGGGCAAGGCACTTAACCCCCAAATTCTACATTGTCCTACCGAGCCATGTTGGGTGTCGGTGTATGAATGCGAGTGTGAATGGGTGAATGTGGCTTCAATGTAAAGCGCTTTGAGTGGTCAGTAAGACTAGAAAAGCGCTATATAAGTTCAGTCCATTCAGAACGCTGCTGCTGGTGTTCTCACTAGAACCAGTAAAGTAGAACACATTACCCCAGTTCTAAAGTCCTTACACTGGCCCCCTGTAGCTCAGAGAATAGACTTCTAAATAATCCTACTAGTTTATAAAACACTGAATGGTTTAGTACCAAAGTATGATGAAGACCTGCTGTCACTATAGCAACCCAGCAGACCAATCAGGTCCTCCAGCTCTAGTTTATTAATCATCCCTAGAATCAGAACCATACATGGAGAAGCAACTTTCAGTTTCTATGCTCCCCTTATCTGGAACAAACTTCCTCATAACTGCAAAGCTGCTGACACACTGAGCTATTTTAAAATAAAACGTAAGCTCATCTGTTTAGAGCTGCCTTTGAGTAAACAATAGTAATAGATTGAATGTCAAATGTTTTAATGTCATATGTTTTGTGTCTGAAGTTCTGCCGGAGGTGAGAGTTGAAACCCCTTCTGACATTGAGTCTGAATGGGCCATGTTCTGTGCCTCCATTGTCGAAGCGGCTGACCGTAGTTGTGGCCGTAAGGTAGTCGGTGCCTGTCGCGGCGGCAACCCTCGAACCCGATGGTGGAAACCAGCGGTGAGGGATGCTGTCAAGCTGAAGAAGGAGTCCTATCGGGCCTTTTTAGCCTGTGGGACTCCGGAAGCAGCTGATAGGTACCGGCAGGCCAAGCGGAGTGCGGCTCGGATGGTCGCTGAGGCAAAAACTCGGGCGTGGGAGGAGTTTGGAGAGACCATGGAGAACGACTTCCGTATGGCTTCGAAGCGATTCTGGTCCACCATCCGGCATCTCAGGGGGGGGGAAGCGGTCTGCCACCAACACTGTTTACAGTGGGGGCGGTGTGCTCCTGACCTCAACGCGGGACGTTTTGGGTCGGTGGATGGAATACTTCGAAGACCTCCTCAATCCCACCGACACGCCTTCCTTTTTGGAAGGAGATTCTGAGGACTCCGGTACGGGCTCTCCAGGGATTATGTCTCCCAGCTGGCCTGGGAACGCCTCGGGATTCCTCCCGAGGAGCTGGCCCAAGTAGCCGGGGAGAGGGAAGTCTGGGCCTCTTTGCTTAGGCTACTGCCCCCGCGACCCGACCCCGGATAAGCGGAAGATGATGGATGGATGTTTTGTGTCTGTCATGTATTTTATTGTAAAGCGCCTTAGGTTGCCATTTTGTTTAAAGTGTGCTGTATAAATAAAGTTATTTTGCCTTGTGTGACTGCAAAAAGAAACTTACAGTGAAACTACATTTTATATTGATTCATTTTAATTACTTTCAGCTGTAAGAGACCCATATCATGAGTTGTTTTTAATAAGGCTGCCTTAAATCTTTTTAGTCATGAGACTCGGAAAGTCATGCCGTCATGCTGGCCTGCAGTATCCTCACAACAGTCACTGGGAGGAGGAGTGTAACACCTGCCAGTGTGTCAATGGAGAAGTTCACTGTTCCAAGGTTTTACCAATGAACCCAAGATTTTTCTGCATATTTCCGGTCTGAGAGCATTCACTTAGCCTTTTTAAATGTTTGTAGTATCTACAAAATCCCCCTTACTGTCCACTTCCAGGTGAGGTGCGGTCGTCGGCCCTGTATTCTCCCGAAAGCTCTTGCAGCTTCAGACAGCAGCTATCAGTCCTGCCCTAGAGGCCTAGAGTGTGTCGAGCATCCCTTCCTCACATGCCTGTCTCTGCCATGTCATCAGTGGGGCGTGTGCTCAGCGCCAGACCCGCCCACTCCTGTCCATACCCAGTGTGAGCCCAATAGTGGCTACCTGGACAACAGCTGCGCTCACGTCACTCTCATCTTTAACCTGGACAAAGTGCCACAGGTAACTAAAACGTAAATGTGTCAGTTGTTTTATAAGCATTAACCAAAGAACCCGCCAATAGAATATGGTTGTCAAAATGATCTATATTTAGACATGATTAATACTTAAAATTGAATAATTAAAAGTTACTCAGTAAAGTTAAAGTAAAGTGGCCTATTCTCAGACCCTTCCTTCCTTACATAGGTTCACCTCAACGTTCATGGCTGAGAATAAAACAGTGAGCTGCTGCTAGATGTTTAAAACTTGGCTAACACAGAAAAGATGTCCAGAGAAGACCCAGTATGAGGCTTGTTAGCTGAAAATGCAAACCTAAAAGTTTTTTTCAAACAACAGGGCTGTTGCTGATCAGACTGGCACCAAATCAATCCTGGTCAATTCTTAAAAAATATTTTCTATGAATGTGAATCTTGTCTACACTCTAAAATCTTTTAGTATGGAACACATCTGGCTATGTTTACACTAAAAAATGACTAAAATAAAACAATCCTTTAGCAAAATGAATGTTGTGCCTTCAGAAAAATTGCAGAGATACTAAAAAGATGAACTGGTATTAAGTAAATTTTTTATTATCGGTATGGAGTTCAAATTGTTCGTATCATGACAATCTTACAGGAGAATGGTACTTCTTTTCAGAATTTCTGACCAAATTCAATGTCTCTGCTGAGGAAAAGCATTCACACAGCATAACACTGCCACCCCCTTGTTTAGGCATGGACATGAACAAGACAAACACAAAGGACAAACCAAATTGCCAAAAAAAAACAACTTTTTTTGAAACTATAAAAAAAATTTCTGTGGATTAACGAGACAAAAGTTGAAATTTCCAGAAAGTGTGAGTCTTGTTAGATCTACAGTAAAATTAAGGTGCATTATATAAAACATTGTAAAAGGCCTGTACTTATATAGTGCTTTATCTAGTCCTGAAGACCCCAAAATGCTTCACACTATTTTCAATCATTCATTCATTCACACACTAGTGATGGTGGAATACATTGGAGCCACAGTTGCTTGGGGCAATCCATAAAGCTGTAAATACTTACAACCATGATTTAGACCACATGATTGCTAATCTGCCTACCGTGTGTGTGTCTGTGTCCGTCCGTGTTTGTGTGTGCACCAGGGTACTACTGTAGAGAGTGTCTGCTCAGAGCTCAGATACCTCCCTGTGACTCAGACGCTGGCTGTGGACCGAGAACTGATCATCCTCTGTGACCTGTCCTACTCTACAAGAGATGCTGTGGAAGTTGCCATGGTGATTACTACAAAATATCCTCCCATATCCTTTTTCAACACTGTTCAGCCAAGTATCAAACCAATCTTTATTTAATTAAGTGCTTTCCATGCCATTGACAGCTCAAACCACTATACAAGATAAAAACAATATACATCACACAAAAACAAAACCTAATCAATAAACAAAAATACACAGACATATGCTCTCCACCCCTTGATTATCTCTCTAAAATAAATACTTAAACACTTAAACATATATAAATCTGTCTCAGCACTGCGGTGAGGAAACAATATCTTAGGGATCCTCCCATGCCAGGAGCCAAAACACCCTCAACCACAGCAGCTGCTTCTACAGAGACTGCTCCAGTCAGTGGAGGCCAGGGCCCACACCAAAGCCATAAGGGGGTGCTGTGGAGCCACCAGCGCCCAGACCAAGCAGACAGAACCGCCAGCATGGAGGATCCCCATGAGGCAATAAACTGAAGTTAAAACATTCAAATTCTAAAATAAAGATTAATTTATCAGAAATGTCAATGAATAAATACATTTGAATAATTATAAAATAAAAATATAGGAGATATTTATTAAATTACTTAAATACATACGTTTTCTTTAATATAATGGATGCCAATAAAAGTATATATATATTTATCAGGGTAGCCGTGGGGTATTAAATTATTCAAATAGCATTGAATTAAGCCAGGTATTGTGACACTTCCTGCATCCCTGTGTCATTTCCTGTTCTCACTATTGAGCTCTGCGGAGCTGTTTTGTGCTCAGATTCTCTTCGATTGATCTATTTTTCTCTTTGTTGAGGTCTTTCTAACTTATTTTAACACATAAGCCCACTACAGCTATCATTTCCAGTTGGTGTACTTTATGTTTTGGGAACCCCATTTTTGTAGCTTTAGAGGTGAGGGTTTCAGAGTTAGAGGCCCAGCTCTGCACTGTTGATAATCCACTAAATAGCCCACTCAGTGACGCACCCACGGAGAAACAAACTCTGGTATTTGGCAGCTCCATGTTCCGAAACGTGGCATTAGAAAAACCATCGACCAAAGTCAAATGTTTTCCAGGGCCCAGAACAGGCGACATAAAATCCCACCTGAAACTGCTGGCTAAGGATAAGCGTAAATACAGTAAGATTGTTATTCACGCTGGCGGTAATGACACCCGTTTATATCAATCAGAGGTCACTAAAATTAGTGTTGCTTCTGTGTGTAAGTTTACTAAAAACATGTTGGACTGTGTAATCTTTTCTGGTCCCCTGCCCAATCGGACCAGTGACGGCATGTTTAGCCGCATGCTGTCATTTCATCGATGGTTGTCTGAGCATGGGCTACATGGATAATTGGAAAACTTTTTGGGGAAAACCTGGTCTGATCCGGAGAGACAGCATCCATCCCACTTTGGATGGAGCAGCACTTCTTTCTAGGAATCTGGATAAATTTCCTAGTCCTTCAAAACACTGACAAACCAGGGTCCAGACCAGGAAGCAGAGTCGTAGTTTAACCCACCTCTCTGCAGCTTCTGTACTGTTACCCACTCAATACCCCATTGAGACAGTGTCTTACCCACGGCCAAAATAAAATTGACTAAAAGTTAACCTGATAAAAGCAAACTATGAAAATCTCATTAAAATAAATACAACTATGACCAAACAAGGAAATAGGGCAATTAGGTGTGGTTTACTGAACATAAGATCCCTCTCCTCAAAGACTTTATTAGTAAATGACTTGATATGTGAAAACAAAATAAATCTATTTTGCCTATCAGAAACCTGGCTGCAGCAGGAGGATTTTGTAATTATAAATGAGTCAAGTCCTTCCAATTATCAACATTTTCACATCCCTACAAGTACTGGGCGAGGAGAAGGAGTTGCAACCATCTTTCATTCAGATTTGCAAATTCGCCCTAGACCAATTATTAACTACAGCTCTTTAGAACATCTAATCCTTATTTTTCCTAATCAGAGCTGTACATTATACATGCCAACGGATGTTTAAGATGGGTTTTATGTCGTCTGATACCTGTTTACAATGTACAAGCAATATACCAGACAATTATATTCATGCGCTTTGGTTCTGTCCACCTGAAATTTTGGCACCAGATATTTGAAGACCTATCAAAGTGTCTCAAATATAATATCACACCTTCTCCCACAGTTTGCTTGCTGGGAAAATTTAGATGAAGTTACCATAGATACAAGTCGATGCTATTATTTCAAATTGCCTTATGCATCGCTAAGAAAAATATCCTCTTGAACTGGAAAAATAAAAATGCTCTTAATATTAATAAGTATAGAGATCTCCTTCTGGATTACATTGGTCTAGAAACGACTTCTGCCTCCACATCTGATCAATCTTTCTGGTCTCCCTTAATCAGTTCCATTACCTAGTGGGGCGGGTCCCTTGATTTTGTTCTGTGGGACGCAGTCGCTGGGGCTCTGGGGAGATGCGCCCCCCTAGCTGGAGTCCTGAGCAGGGCTTGGCCAGTGGGGGGGCATCTGTATTTATGCTGCTATAGGTTTAGACTGTTGGAGGACAGACTGACCACTTTTCTTCTCTCTTCCACTTTTCTCTTCTACTACTCTCCAGATATATTTTTTCTGCTGTTATTGCGATTATTAACCCAGTTATCTCTCAGTATTTTTCTCTCCCGAGAAGCTCCACATGGTCTGTTACCCTGCTCAACTATAATGCCCCCTGCTGGATGGGGAACATCGGTCCAGATGATGCTCAAAGTCACAGAGCATCCTCTATGCTGTCTCTTCTCTGTCTTCTCAGACCCCCAGACGGTTGTTGCAGATGACCGCTTGTACTGAGCCAGGGTTCTGCCAGAGGTTTCTTCCTGTTAAAGGGGAGTTTTTCCTCTCCACTGTCTCTACATGCTTGCTCAGTATGAGGGATTGCTGAGGAATTGCTGTGGTTGGAGTCTGCATGATCCGGGCACAACCTCATGTCAAAGACTCATCCCAATCTGCTGGGATTCCTTACATAGAAAACTTTAACTGATTGGAATGTTAGTGTAATTGTATTGAAATGACTTTTGTTGTAAAGTGCCTTGAGATGATATTTTTTGTGAATTGGCGCTATATAAATTAAAGTGAATTGAAAAAATTTAATCAAAATAATATCCTTAAACTCCCGTGGTACATAGTACAGCTTCATGCTAACAGCCCGATCTGCTTACAGCATACCATCTCTTTGATAGATAAATGCCCAGAGTTACACCATCTATTTTGCAAAAAGACAGCAAGACCCCTCCTCTCTTATACCACTCTCCTTGGTTATGTGAGCCCAGAGCAAAAAAAATTGTCCTTGTTTATGTGTGAGTCTGGAGTCAGTGCGGTTAGCCACAGCTCGGTCATACAGATCAGGCTGCTCTCCCTGTAGCTCCTTTGATGGCGGTTTATAGCCGCCAACTCGTCAACTTTGTTGAGGAGAGCTCTCATGTTCCCCATAATGACACCAAATCAAAGGCTGCAACATTTTGGTTAAAAAATGATATTTATGTTGCATCTGACCTCCAGTACTTATTCGCTCTGGTGACATTTTTGCAAAAGTCATTTCAGATTTTGTGTGTTTGATCTGTATCTATCCAGATGAATCCAGTTATATGAGGTGCCTGTTGCCCTGAGATGCTGCCTCATAACAACAGAGTCCATCTTATGGCATTATTATTGATCATGTACAACAAAATTCATGAATGACAGAGAGATTACAAAGGAGTGGTGCTTGGCCCAAAACTTTTACTATATACCTAAAATTTGAAAGAAATTACAAAACCTATAAACAATGTCATAGAGACACCAAACTGACTTTGATTGGTCACCACCAGGTCCCTAAAGAAATTCATTGGTAAAATGCTGACATCACTTAAGCCCCACCCTCTGAAAACAGAAAGTGTAATCTTATAAGATTACAATTTGATCACCTCGTTCTTATCAATACAAAACTGTGCCCAGTAACAGAAGACATGTTAAAGTAACTCTGTGTATAGTACAAAGAGGTTCCCCAGAGAGGTGTAGTGATGGTGGCGTGGCGATTTTGGCATTCCACTGTGCAAAGTGTTTGGCTCTAATTTCTACATTTCCCTGTTTACTTGCATTTTACACACTGTTTCCAGTTGGGGCTCAGCAATCATTTAATATACCATCATGTAATCACCCTCTATTGCAGCAAGGCATGATCTTCATTCATAAGCTCAGAATTGTGGCAATTTTAGTATATGTAGTCCAGTGCAGAGAAGAATGTTCAGAGCTGTACATTGGAAAAACTAAAAAACAACTATACTTTTTTGTTAATGGCTCAACAAAAAAGAGCAAACTCATCAGGCCAAGACTCAGTAGTGCTTCTACATCTAAAGGACAAAGGTTACTCTTTTGAAGACAATAATGTACACATTTTAGGATAGACAGATGGTTTGAGAGAGAAGTGAAAAAAGCCATTAATGTTAAACATTTTAAACCAACCTTGAACAGAGGAGGTGGCCTCAGGTTCCTTCTTTCCAACACATACAAAACACCTTTAAATTGTCTGCCTGGGAAGTTTCACAAAAACCTTGAGTCATGTGACTTAAACAATACACAGTTACTTAACTAGAGTTGTTTCACTGTTAATGTCACTTATCTTGCTAAGTGCTTATATAACCTTGTTAGCCTTGTTAGGTATAACAATAACCTCATCAGTGAGCCTTATTGATACTAAATTTAGACTTTAAAATCTTATACTACCAATGCAGTTTTTCAGAACTCAAGAAGCCTCTTGGATAAGAGACGAAACATTTTCAAGACAACAAGAAAAGTCAATTTGCCACCATTTAATTCTCAAGAGTATCGTATCCTGGATAACTGGAAAGCTACATTAACTTGGCACTATATAAGCAAACTTTTTCCACCTTGTGAAACTATGTAATTCTACAACTCAGACTTTAGGCATTTGTTTAAACTATTTTTAAATCTTTAAGCATTTAAGGAAGTGTTGGTTAAAATTTCCACATGTCTTCCTTTTTGTCCTCTTCTCTGCAGTCTTTGGAAAATATTGGACAACCAAAGGACAGTGACTGTGCAAATATCCAGAAGGCAGCCAGTGCCATTACTGGTGTATTGTCAAAATACCACAATAGTACCATCCTTCAAGCTGTAGTAGAGGCCAGAGTAGAGATGCAGATTGAATGTCGTGCTGAAGGTGAGTGCAACCTTTATGGAAAACCGACTTCTTTATTATTGAAATAATTAAGTATGAAGTAATGAAGTAATAATAATTACTGAAATAACCTACTGCCATGGCCAGAAATGTCAATTACCAGTATCAACAACTGGTATATGGTCTGGTATTCTGGATAATCCATATATTCTAGGGTGTTATATAAATCAAGGATTAACCTGTTCTTGTTGAGTTATCAATGTTGATGTTGTGATATATGTTGTTAAAAATAGGAAAAGAAATAGCAAAACAAAAAACTGTGAAATCAAAACTATGATGAGTACCAAACGATCCATCCATCCATCCTTAAAGAGTCATGGGGGGGATGGTGCCTATATCCAGCGGTCATCAGGCGAGAGGCAGAGTACAGCCTGGACAGGTCGCCTGTCCATCACAAGCGTACCAAACCACTAATAGAAATATGTATTTGGAACATATAGTTTAATGGTTATAATAGCTTTTCACTGACTTGTTCAAAATTCATGGTGACTTAGTTTATTGGCTGCAACCCAGCTGGATTCATGACACACAACTAGCTTATTAACCATTGTGGGTGGAACAAACACAGCAATACATTTTGTCAGTGTGACGAGCTATCCACTTAATGTCTGCACATAACTTCCTCTAGTGAAATAAGTTACATGAAGTTATTTGATTTAAATGGGTGTGTTAGCATAGAGCTGTGTGTCAAAACAGTCTGAAGAAGCAATGAAGGAACTTTAAAATTATGCGTGGGTAAAGAATGTGTGAAGGTTGGAACAGTTTAATTGCTAAAATTCTTTAATTTATTTTGAAACCTGTGAAAATATTCCCCCCCAAAAAATCATGTACGTTCAAGTACTGCCATGAAACAGTCAACCCATAATGTTTGATGCAATTTCAGCCTTTCAGTGGTTAGATGAAATATCAGCTGACTTGAAACAATATTTTATTAAGCTACAAACATCAGTTTTGGAGCTTCCAATGGGGCTTGTTGGTTAGTCAGGACTGCATTTGATCATCTTTTGTTCAAAGACTAAAATATTTTTGATCAAACCTGAACGGAATAATTCGGCTATGAACAAACATCTGTGAGAACAAGGTTTGAGATCTATGAAATATTAACTCTATTTGTAAAAATACAAAAATAATATATCTAGACCATCAATTTATGAAATGGTGAAGCACAAAGAGTTTGTGATTTTAAATGTTTACTGTATATGAAACCAATAAATATAGTATGAGTATTAGTTTTCATAAAAAATATTGTTAAAATCTCATCTGCTGTATATTATCTGTGAATTGAATGTATTAATACACCCCTACCAACCTCCCTAAGTGTATGCAAATAATTGTGCAGAGCAAAATTTAAAGCCAGATTCTAACATGTTCCACATCCCTCTTGTTCAGGTTATCTAGTCCCTGTGCTGGGAGTTGTCTTCAGCATCCTCTGGATCTTCTGCATTGTTGTTTGCATTTGGTGGACGCGTAAAAGAAAGAAAGACCGAGAGAGAGCCGTTCTGTCCGAAGACACCACTGTTAACAACCAGCTGGAGCCCCTGCAGAGCAATGCACCAAAGGACAACCGTGAAAAAGACATTCAGTACGAATGCAAGAGACTAATAGGCCCCTCGGACAGGACTTGCGACGAGGCCAATGATGAGCAGCAGCAGCTGGAGAGGGGGCTTGATGAAGATGAGGAGAGGGCCTTGGGTTTGACAGATAAGTGTCTGCCTCATAAGTGCTCCATAGTGGGTGCTCAGGACAGAAGCACAAGTATAAACGGGGGTGTGATCTGTACAACACGCAGTGGTCCAGTGAAGGCACCGCATCGGACAGCATACAGTCCCAAAGACAACCGTTGTAAAAATCTGAATGCCAGCAAGCTTAGCGAGGACATTACAGACCACTGCGTGTGAACAAAAGAAAAGGAGGAACTTTGAGAGTCTTCAGCACAGCAGACTTTAAAGCTCTCACCCCATGAGTGAAGACTGCAGATACTCTTCATGTTTGTCAAGCCTTATTTAAGTTTTTTTACAGCATGGAGGCTTTTTAAAATGAAGCAACAAATTTAAAAAATGGCATGAAAAAACCCCACAAGGGCTTCTAGGTTTCTGGAGATTGCACAATTTTTTCCAGAAGGGAAAGAGGAAAGGTGGAGCTTTTTGTTTTTAACATTAAGATGAACGTTTATGGCTCCCAGCCTTGAGGCCATATCCTGAATTCTCATCAAAAACCTTGAGAAGCATTTATATTGTGTGTAATTTTCATAGAAGTCTGGCTGACCTTAAGCTTAACAGTCCCTGCATTTGTCCTTTTAAAATAAGAATTGCTACTTGGTTTTCTACGCTGGTCTTTCAGAATTATCTTTTAAGAAAAGTGCCTTGAAATGCTAACTGTTTCCTTTGTTTTCACATTTGCAGATTCTTAATACATATAAAAGGAAAGATGTTTGTTGTAATGTACAGAGGACATGTAAATAGTACAGAAATGACTGTATATATTTGATTTTAGTAAGTTAAGTGATTCTTTGTTTTACAGTAATTCTAAAGAATAAGGTTGCCTGTGGGCTTTTTATGTCATTCCTTTTATTACTGACAGATTTCATTGACTTTTAGATTTTGTCAATACTCAAACTTAATTATTAATATAAATTTGTTTAAAGAACGTTTGTTCCTCTTGTTAAATTGCAAATGCTGCATTTAGAGAGTTACGTTGTGTTAGCCCTGTGATTTATGGTGAAAGCTACTTTTCATCTTCGTTTTTGGTACATGAGAGCTTTCAAACTGGTATACTGGTGGGATTCTTTGTTCCAAAAAGTCCCTCTTTTTCAAAAACCATTGAAGAGATCTTATAGTTTGTTATTGTTCTCTTGCTGGACCAAGTATTACTGTAATCTAGTTTTGGTTTGAACCCAAACACCTAACCATGGCCAACATTAAAAAAACTGATACACGTCTTTGTTCAGTACAAAGGTGGACTCTAAATGTCCTCATTTTATTGAGTATGTCTTTTAACAGGATAACAACCTGTAGGCCTCCTGCGTAATTCTAGCAGAATTGTATCTTTAAAGGGCTTGCCCAACCATTCATGATATACCTGTTACTTTTATCTTTTCTTTAACTGAATGCAGATCAAATCATTTGCATTTGCATCTGAAAGGTTTTTAGTTATATATTCGTGAATGTTGTGCTCTTAACTTTGAAAACACTCTGAAAAGGCATGTAATGAGGACACTTATGGATGGTATTTGCTTAGCAGACATAATGATGCCAAACCAACTATGCACAGCGAAGGTATTGTAGGTAGTGGGTTCCCCATGCAGTATCCTTAAAGGGGAAGTTTGTCTTTTTTCAACCTGGACCTTATGTACAGCATGCATTACGTTCATTTACTCACCCAGACAAGTTTGTATTACCAGGCATTTACTAAATCCAACTTTTAAAACAATGTGATCTTAATGATGTTGATGCCTTCTGCCATGCCAGCTATGGTGTTAGCAGGGCTTTCACTCTGCTATAGAGTTTATTTTGTGCCAAAAAGGATCAAGAAAAACCCTAAGAAAGTCTAACAAAAATCAACAAATTGAGAGAAAAAACACAATTGAAAAAAGTTTTTGGAAAAGTCAAACTTACTATCTGCAATAAGTTTCTTAGAGAAAAAGGGTAAAGTTTTTGTCCTTTTTTTGTTTGACCATAGGTACTTTGTGTTATCAGTTTCCTCTGTTTTATTCTCGTTGATCAGAGTTTTGCTCTCGCTCCAGTCTTTGCAGTTACGCTTCCAAACTTTTTCTTTGCGCTTCTGGCACAAACCTGCAAGGTGGGAGGGACTTCATTCTGATTGGACAGTGTTTACCTGAGTGACACAGTTGAGACCCAGATCAAAGCCATATTAGGCAGGATTCACAGGACAACTTTACCGTTTTTATTTGAATACGCGGTGTGAAAACGCACTGCGTTTACACGAAAGGGGGGCATGATTGAAAACGATTTAGTACATATGTGCGGCCTTTAGATGGCAGTGTGACTAGTATAGTGCCCTAAATAGAGATGTAGGATTCCAAGGTTTCCTGCTCACAACCCAGAAAAGAAACGTATCAAGCTAATGAACAATGGGTCTTTTCCACAAACTTCTCTTAGTTTTCCTCTGCTTAAAGAAAGGCGTATTTATTATTTAATGCACATACTGTATGCATTTTCGTTGGCGAACGCATAAAAGCCGCATGATCTCTAACTTTGCTTACAGAGACCAAATAACTTCAGAACCTACATCATCAGTAACAGCGTACCCGGATTCTGTATTGTAGTTTTTTATGAAGAAAGGCGTAATGTGCAAGTCCAGAAAGGCCATAAGCGGCTGGTAGCTACATGATCGTTTTCAAAAGTCTCCGACTTGCGTGTACATGACAACGAATCACACAGCGTTTTCAGATTTCTCCACTCTGGAAGCCATTTCGAAAAGATGCGTTTTCGACCCCCCATCTCCCCGTTATCGTGTAAACGAGAGGCCAAAACGCAGACAAAAACCTCAGTTTTGCTAAAATACGTTGTCGTGTAAACAGCCCCTTAGGAAAACCTCGCCACCATGGAGAACGACTTCCGTATGGCTTTGAAGCGATTCTGGTCCACCATCCGGCGTCTCACGGGGGGGAAGCGGTCTGCCACCAACACTGTTTACAGTGGGGGCGGTGTGCTCCTGACCTCAACGCGTGACCTTTTGGGTCGGTGGATGGAATACTTCGAAGACCTCCTCAATCCCACCGACACGTCTTCCTGTTTGGAAGCAGAGTCTGAGGACTCTGGAAGTGGCTCTTAAATCTCTGGTGCTGAAGTCACCGAGGTTGTTAAAAAGCTCCTTGGTGGCAAGGCACCGGGGGTGGATGAGATTCGGCCGGAGGTCCTCAAGGCTCTGGATGTTGTAGGGCTGTGTTGGTTGACGCGGCTCTGCAATATTGCGTGGAAATCGGGGGCAGTTCCCTTGGATTGGCAGACCGGGGCGGTGGTCCCCCTCTTTAAAAAATGGGACCACAGAGTCTGTTCCAACTATAGTGGAATCACACTTCTGAGCCTCCCTGGTAAGGTCTATTCGAGGGATCTGGAGAGGAGGGTCCAACGGATAGTCGAACCTCGGATTCAGGAGGAACAATGCGGTTTTCGTCCTAACTGGACCAGCTCTACACCCTCGGCAGGGTCCTGGAGGGTGCCTAAGAGTTCGCCCAACCGGTCTACATGTGCTTTGTGGACTTGGAGAAGGCGTTCGACCGTGTCCCTCAGGGTGTCCTGTGGGGGGTACTCCGGGAGTATGGGGTACCAGGCCCTTTGATACGAGCTGTTAGGTCCCTTTATGAACGGGGTCAGAGTCTGGTTTGCATTGCCGGCAGTAAGTCGGACTCATTTCCAGTGAGAGCTGGACTCCGCCAAGGTTGCCCTTTGTCACCGGTCCTGTTCATAACATTTATGGACAGGATTTCTAGGAGCAGCCAAGGTATTGAGGCGATCTGTTTTGGTGACCTCAGGATCGGGTCTCTGCTTTTCGCAGATGATGTGGTCTTCATCTGAACGTGATCTACAGCTCTCGTTGGAGCGGTTCGCAGCCGAGTGTGAAGCGGCTGGGATGAGGATCAGCACCTCCAAATCCGAGACCATGGTCTTGAGCCGGAAAAGGGTAGAGTGCCTTCTCCGGGTCGGGTATGAGGTCCTTTCTGAAGTGGGAGAGTTTAGGTATCTGGGGGTCTTGTTCACAAATGAGGGAAAAATGGAGCGGGAGATCGATGGACGGATTGGTAAGGCGTCTGCAGTTATGCGGGCGCTGTACCAGTCTGTCGTGGTGAAGAGAGAGCTGAGCCGAAAGGCAAAGCTCTCAATTTACCGGTCGATCTACGTTCCTACCCTCACCTATGGTCACGAACGCTGGGTGGTGACCGAAAGAACGAGATCACGGATACAGGCGGCTGAAATGAGTTTCCTCCGTAGGGTGGCTGGGCTCTCCCTTAGAGATAGGGTGAGAAGATCGGTCATCCTGAGGGGGCTCAGAGTAGAGCCGGAGGGATTACGTCTCCCAGCTGGCCTGGGAATGCCTCGGGATTCCTCCCGAGGAGCTGGCCCAAGTAGCCGGGGAGAGGGAGGTCTGGGTCTCTTTGCTTAGGCTACTGCCCCCGCGACCCGACCCCGGATAAGCGGAAGATGATGGATGGATAGATGGATGGACGTTTTCGTGTAAACAGCCCCTTAGGAAATCCTCGCCACTCTCCTATCAGTCCCATTGTAATGAAATTTGGTTGTAGTTCCACCAGAGTTCCATTGGGGGCGATCTCCATGAGTGAAAGATGAATGGGAGTCCACACGGCTAAATTTGTCTCTTTCACCCGATTGCTGTTGAGAAATGTAAGATTTGATTGTAGGTTTACAAGTTCATCATGGGTTATAGGAAGAAAGCTGAATGAAAGAGAACACATGGCCTTTGGCTTTCTTAAAGGTTGAGTTGTTGTTGCCCATAACTCACTAATGAACGCTGATTGGTCAGTGAAGGACTGATTACAACCAGATTTACCACTTAATGGCATCGTGGCATCCGAATCGGTACCAGAATGTTAAGGCGGACTTTTTCACCCAAGTTTCACACAACTTTTTTTGTTGTTGCTAGCAACCGTATCTGCTTATGGTTATGTATGTACTACTGGGAAGTTTAAAGCAGTATCTCTGGTCATACGATGTGTATGACGTCATTGACCGTTTCAAGTACTTTTTAAAGCAAATAAGTGAATCTAAAAAAATCTAACACCCAGCAATGTGTCATTTATTTGGGTTTCCTTTTTTTTCAAATTACTAGACAAAAAGTTATATCTTGAGAACAGGGGATTTTTAGGGGTATTGCTCCATAGACTTCCATTTATTCTTCACTTGTCATGAGAACGCCCTCACATGGAACCAGAGTGGAACTGCAACCAGTTCAGAACCCAGAAGAACCAATAGAGTAGGAGTTCTCTCTTTATTAGAATTTCTCTGCCCGGATGTTATGTAGCTCTGAAGTGGTTCTTTGTTGTATTTGCAACAAACTGTGATTTAAGTGACAGCCCCATGGCAGTTGTAGTCAGCAGGACTTTAACGGTCTTAGTCCACTTGGTCATTTTGTTTGAGCAATTAGTAATACATGCAAGCGCGAGCCATGCTGATGTTTACAGTATATAGAACTGTCTAACCATCTGCTGCTTTAGAGCGCAGAGTATGGAGTTTATATTGTGCCAAAAATGATCAAGAAAAACCATTAGAAATTCAAACAAAAATCAAGAAATTGAGAGAAAAAACTATTGAAAAAGGAAAAAAGTTTTTTGAAAAGTCAAACTTACTATCTGCAATGAGTTTCTTTGAGAAAAAGTGTGAAGTCGTTTTCCTTTTTTTGTTTGACAGTAGGCTATGTATTTTATGTTATGAGTTTCCTCTGTTTCATTCTCCAACATATGGCCTTTGGTTTTCTTACAGGTTGAGTTATTGTTGTCCATAACTCACTAATGAACGCTGATTTGTCAGTGAAGGACTGATTACAACCAGATTTACCGCTTGACGGCGTCGTGGCATCCGAATCGGTACCAGAATGTTAAGGCGGGCTTTTTCACCAAAGGTTTTTTTTGCAACATAACTTTTTTTGTCTCTAGCAACCGTATCTGCCTATGGGTATATATGTACTACTGTGAAGTTAAAAGGAAAAAATAAGGATTGCTCTAAAGCAGTATCTCTGGTCGTCATTGACCGTTTAAAGTACTTTTTAAAGTAAATAAGTGAATCAAAAAATCTAACACCAAGTAATGTGTCATTTTTTTTGCATTTCCTTTCGAATTTATTTTCTTCAAATTACTAGACAAAAAATGATTTCCTGAGAAACATGGATTTTTAGGGGTATTGCTCCATAGATTTCCATTCATTTTGCACTCATATGGAACCAGAGTGGAACTGCAACCAGTTCAGAACCAAAAGAGTAGAAGTTCTCTCTTTTTTAGAATTTCTCTGCCCCGATGTTATATAGGGCCCAGCACGGTTTGTTTCTCTTCCTTGACTTCGAGCCACTGCTAGATGGAGATTCCAGACGATCTAAAGTGAGTACTGTTCATATATTGGATCTCTTCTTAGGCAATCTGAGTCTAACTTTTTTAGTAAAGCAAAGCAATACATTAGAAACTACTTTTAACCAGGCTTTAGCTAACTAGCTATCTGTTCAGACTGCATAAGTAGCCACTGTAGAATTAATTTTTTGTAAAAAATAATTCAGTGCATGTTCAAGCAGAGACAAGGAGCCAATTTCCAGTTCTCAGTTTTATTTTATACAGATTAACAGATATGCAGTTTTACAGAGAAACATGCCCATTTTCTCTGGGCCAGATAAAGACATCTGACGACGAATGGTTTTTCATGCCATAACTTTATAGACATCCAAAACTTCCCAGAATCTGGGCGTCTCTTCTCCCTCGGAATCTGCTCCAATCAGAACGTTTTTAAAAAGTGTCTTGACATCCACTGGTCCGTCCAGAATTATGCATTCATAAGATGGAAGTGTCCTCCTCCTGGGTCCAAGTCAAAAGTTCATTCTGAATTTTATGGTTTTATGGTCCCGTCCTCCCTACATCTGGCTTCCTAACCTACACATCCTAATCTACAGACATCCTGGTTTTACAGCATGCAGTAAATTACCCAAGAGTTTTATTGCTTAAAAGCTTACCCCAATTAAAATACTGGTAAGAATGTGTTTTACAACCATGAATCATATAAAAATAGCCCCAAAAAAGTAAAATACAACACCACCTAGCCACAGTGCTAGCATACAGGGCACGGAGTGTTTTGAGCTGACGACTGCAGAGCTGGTGTGACCATGTAGTGTCTTTACATTCTAACCCTTACATCCAGGTTCTCTTAATAATCTTGCTAATTGGCCATAGAAATCAGTGGAACATCAGAGCATGTGCAGCTACAGTATCAGCGCTAACCTGTGTTTTATCTCTTCTAGCACTCAGAGCCCTGTAGGCCTAAGCAGGACTTGGAACAGAATCAACATGCAACCGCAGGTAAGAGTTTATCAACTTTTTTCAGTTTTGCTAAATTATTCAATATATAAAAAAGTTCTCAAATTCACATCACAAACCCAAAGTATTGGCTCATTAATGCTTGTAGGGCTCTCCCTAGTCTGTAAAGCCCTCAACGTGACTTTCTAAAAGTACTTCAGAATCAGAATCAGAATCGGTTTTATTGCCATTGTTTGAGAACAAGTTCACAAACTAGGATTTTTTTCCGGTACAGTTGTGCACATAAAACATTTAACATAAGTAAAAATAAAATAAAATAAAAAAATAAAATAAAAAATAAAATAAAAAGAATGAGCCATAAGGCTAAAGTCTTTATAAATATTCAATAACATAGATCAGAAGGTTTTCAGGTGTACTACAGCTGAAACTTGCAGGAAACCACCTATCAGAGAATCATTAAACACAGAGCTTAGATTTAGTGTGAGTTTTGTGCTGCAGGATAAACTTTTTTTTGGGATGCTTGTAATCCACCCTATTTGATTTTCATATTAAGCATTGTATGTAATTCCTGTTTCCATAGCCTTAGTTTAACTGCAGGACTTTTTAAGACAACTCTAATTGATAAGCATGAGCTATTCTGGGACAAAAATTAAAAACTATATTTACCTGCAGATAAATATGTATTTTTTATTTTATGTAACTTGCGTTTGTTTTTTGCGTCTCAGATCAGGGAAAACAATTTATTTTTTTAAATCAGACCCAATCTACGTTGTTATCTTAAATCAGACATATTATGAAACAAATGAATTTTCCTGGGTTTTGGGTGTTATAGTGTGTCTCTAGTGCATATACACACTTACAAATATGGAGAAAAACAAAATATCCATGCTGTTTTGAGTGAGATAGGAGTTTCTTAATTCATCCTGCATTCAGTCTCTGAACTGTTCAAAATCTGTCCGGCTTTCTACGTCACATGCTGAAATATTGGAATATCCAAACCACCTCAAAGAGCTGTCTCCTCCCACCAGGTACAGCAGTAAACAGCAGTTACTGATTGGAAAGCACTGGTTCAAATTAGGAAACATTGTGTTGAAGCTCCACGCAAAACGCTCCGTTTTTGGTTGGTCAAAAGAGCTCAAAACACTTCATCAGGTTCCAGTCAAAGAGGACAGAAGAGGGACTTGGGTTGAATTTTATTTTTGATGGTGAGATGGTGGCGGTAAGGGTGGGGAAGACCGAGGACATGCAGCTGTATGGAGCTCAAAGAGCGGGGTCTCCATGGTGCTAGAGAGCTGGAAGGCTTTAGAGTCGGCGTCTCAGGAAGACATCAGAGTGCCATGTAAGTGGAGACGTATCGCGTTGGTAAGACGTATCGCGTCATTTCCTGTTTTGTGACTAACTCGTTTGTAGCAAGTCGGTGTTTCTCTCTCTCTTGAACTGATCTAACTTTCTCTGTCAATAAGTTTTTTCTGAGTTGCTTAACACACAAACACATTAAAACGTTAAGTTTCTTCACGGTTTAGGACTCTTTAAGCGTTTTACTGGGTTAATTACTTTGTTTTTAGGTAAGGTAAGGTACCGCTTGGTTAGCTTAGCTTTACGGCTAGCATGGCTTCGGCAGCTTTCTCTCTTGTCCCTCCATCTCTCTCTGCACCTCCTCCTCTTTCCTGCTCTCTCTGTCAGATGTTTAGTTACTCCTCCGCCTCATTTAGTGAAGTTGGTAGGTGTAATAAGTGCAGCATTTTTGTAGCTTTGGAGGCGAGGGTTTCTGAGCTAGAGGCCCGGCTCCGCGCTGTAGAACAGCCAGGCCCAGCAGTAGCTAGCGCGGAGTCAACTAGGACAGGACCTAGCCGTCCTTCAACAGCTCCCGTGCAGCCGGGACCTCAGGCGAGCTGGGTGACTGTTCGTAGGAAGATTAGCGGAGCCGGTCGCGGCTTACCGCCGCGGAAGAAATGTGCCCCACAGGGGCCAGCCAGCGCCGGAGAGAGGTCCCTCAAGGGGATCCTCCCGCACAGTGCGGCCGCCCATTACCTGCCGGGTTGAATCCCCCGGGCAGACTGTGCGGACCCCACCCGTTTATCTCTTAAACGTTTCTCGCCCTCTTCAACTCTGTCCTCTCAGTTCTGTCTATTTTTCCTTAAGATAGTTGTCGACTATCGGTCTCGTGCCGGTATTTAGCCTTAGATGGAGTTTACCACCCACTTTGGGCGCATTCTCAAACAACCCGACTCCGAGAAGACCCCGGCATGACGGGGGCCGTTACCGGCCCTACACCGTCCACGGGTCATGAGGACTCAGACAGAGTGTTGGTAGCCAGGTCTCCTAGTAGCTAGGAGACAGGTTAATGTTAGTAGCTATGCTGCTTTAGGCTAGGCTGTTGGAGGACATTATTAGGGTCTGTTCCTACTTTCTCTCCTACTTCTCCCCAACTGCATAATGTGCTGTCAATTCAAGCACTAACCTGTTTTCTATTATAGTAGGTGCTCCGGATTAGCCCTGCTTGACGACCCTGACTAAGATGGCATTGCAGTGACGGAAAATTCTCCACGTCCTGCAACAAACTTGTGCATCGGTTCTGTTGCTCTTTCTGTGTCTCTGTTGTGTATTCTCCAAGCCACAGACGGTCGCGGCAGATAACCGCTTGTGCTGAGCCTGGTTCTGCCGGAGGTTTCTTCCTGTTAAAAGGGAGTTTTTCCTTCCCACTGTCGCTGCATGCTTGCTCAGTATGAGGGATTGCTGAGAATTCCACGACGCAATCTTCTATGGTTCTGTAATTTCTACACTAAACATTGTATTGTAATAACTCTTTTTGTAAAGTGCCTTGAGATGACATCTGTTGTGAAATGGCGCTATATAAATAAACTGAATTGAATTGAATTGAATTAAGCAGTTAAATATATTCTTTGAACCATAAGTCATTTCTTCAATATCCATTCAGAAGGATCGTGCTGAAATCTCTGAGACTCTCCTCCTACGGGAGAAAGATTCTGGTTAAAACTTGTATGGTTGAACTACTGAAGGGGCTAAAACAGAGGGAAATGCAGGTTGGTAAAAATTGTTTCCTACTAGTTATTTCCAGCAAACAACTTCAGAAACAGGTTTTCTGGAACTCATAGACTTATTATAAATAGTAAAAAATTGTCATAATATGTCTCGTTTAAGTACAATTATCATTTTGATCCTTTTGATCATTTGCACTTTCTCTCAATCTTTGCTGACATGACGCTAGGCGGACCACAGCAACACAGATGACTTGACTGACATGTTGGGATAATGCAGTACAGCCAGTAAAAACCACCATCTACCAGAAACTAGAGAGGGATTATTTATCCATCAACACAGCGGATACATGCGCAACGTACACCGTAACACTGACTGACACTGCCCTCTGGTGGACAGAACATATAGAACTTGACAGAACGTTCTTACTGAAGACATATCATGGTCAAATATAATTAATAAATATTCGAATATATACAAAGGTTAATACTGATGAACAAACAAACTTCGGATATGATTTTTGAGAAAACGTCATAGCCGTAGTCTCTATAACCTCTATTATTTACAATTCTAAAGGCTTTTTTCTGCAAAATGGTTAATGACTTTATATTTGATTTGTAAGGGTTAACCCATACTTTAACACAATAACGTAAGGCAAAATTAAAGTGCAATATAATGTATGTAGCACCCTCTGATTGAGAATATATTTGGTCTTACCCAGGATTGACTCATTCTTCAACAGTTGATCAAAGATAATTGAGGTTTCCAAAAGATTTTGTTGTCAAATATCACACCCAAAAATATAATTTCATCAACTGTTGCGTGGCGGCCGCCTCCAGCTAATTTGCTTGCCACCCCAGCCTGATATCGTTCTGCTCCCAGCTATATGGATATTTTAACTGCAGTTGCAGTGTTGCACCCCTATGGGGGCGCTGTATCAACAGCCATGTGCAAGGAAGCACTGAAGTAACTACAGAAAAAGAAGATAATATTGTGTTTGGCCCTGCATCTGCATACCCTTACTACACCTACTACGTAGTAGGCAAAAAGCAGTAAGCGAGCAATGTAGTAGATCCGAATCTCCAGTATGGATCAGAGTAGTAGGCATAAAGTTCCTGGATGTGTACTACCGCCACAGTAAGCAGCCGGTGTACGCTACACTATCCCACAATGCAGCAGAAGCCCCAAAATCATAGAAGAGTGATGTCGGCTACCAAGCAACTATCAACCATTGACACTGCCACAATTTTGCCGTACAAATGTAAAAGTGTAGCGATGTTACTGATTGGTTTTATTGTTTTTTTGACAAATGATTAAACATTTAAATTGATAAATTCATGTTTAACGGGACTACAGGCGACGTAACATAAACATCCGTCAAAATGGTGGAGCAGTAAGGCCTATTTCATGCCTTCAACTCGCTCATTTGTTACGCAGTATGTACTGCATAAATGGACAAGTAGTAGCTACTATGTAGCATGTAGTACATACTGTAGGATTCAGACGCAGGGTGGGCTTTTTCCATAAAATTGCAGGCAGAGACTGGCGAGGGTCAGAATCATGGTCAGAATACAGGACAGGACACTTTTTATGAGGAGTTTGTCTCCACCAAACCTGAAGCCTGGTTCATAACAGCCTCAGAGCGCCGTGAAGTGATCATTTCTGTGTCTGACCTACTTTTTGCGCGAGCGATCCAGTTATTTGCGTACCTAAAGGCAATTTTTCTAAATAAAGTCCTGCAGATTACAACTGTGATCATATTTATGGATCTAAACAGATTATAGAGATAATATAGAGAGCTTTCCTCCTGTCTAGTTTACTGGGAAACAGAAAGAGAAAATATAGTTATTAAATATGAAGAGTAGATAAACAAATCTGTATTTCAACAATACATACTCCTCTCTACTACCGCGCACACTGTCATGTTTTCTTTCTGCACAGTTGCTACTTTCAACATTTTTAGACGCTTTTCTGCTCCCAAAATCTTCTGCAATGTTGCAGGTACCATTTAAAGATGGAAAAAATACATAATCTAAACGTCATGGGTTTGGTGGAAGTTTTTTTTTTTTTTATGTTGCGAATGGGTGAAAAATATTAATATTTTTGTTGACTCCCACTTTCCATTGTGTGTATTCTCACTATCTCAGCATCCAGCGCTCCCAGAGAGAGATTTGATTGGTCCACCTGAAACAGCAGATTAGCCGCAGGAATCCGTTCTATTGCAGGACTCTGATCTCTAAATTAAGCTAAAGTTTCTCTGCACAGAACAGGCAAACGCATTTTATTTGTTGCACATATTCTTCTGGGGCGGATACGTATAAATTTGCCATCCTTATGCTTTATGAGGATTTTTAAATGTCTGCCATCTGAGAAACAACACGCAATCCTTTCAACTGTTATTAATTGAATAAAGATGCAATTTTCAACACCTGCTCATACCTTCAGTGCTTATTGTGATGAAACGTGGAACAGAATAATAATAGGCTATAAATAGTTAATAATTAAAGTTAATAATAATAGTTCATGTCTGGCTGTCAGATTTGTGGATAAATCCCTACAACCTAATACACTTTCAGTTTAAAGTTGGTTCCTTATTTCTGTATGTATATCGTTTTAATAAAAGAATGCTTTTACATGATAATTGTCATATTCTTACTAGAACACTTAGTTAAAAAATACGTTGCCTTTAAAAAAGTGAGTCATTTGAATGCACAGCAATCATGCATGTGTTGGTGCATGGTCAGGATGGTACCACCACCAGGAAAAACACTGTATTCAATCTATCCTTTCTTGAGTTGTTTTGGTTTACACTGTCCAAAAAAAACTAAATCATTTATTCTATATTTAAAGAAATTCATTTCCCACCATGTCTTTATTTTCTTCATTCAGATGGTGACCCAGAAGATGGAGAGGTTGTGGTATCAGCGTTCTCATCTCCTCTTACAGAACAGGACCTGACTGCTTCAGCGATTCAGATGTACTCTTACTGATCAAGAGCTTTACCTTCCGACACTTCATCCGGTGCAAATACTGAAGTCATAAACCAACAATTTTCTGTTTGTTTGATTATATAAATATGCTATTAGATGGACAGTAAACTTTACATGCAGATATTGTGTTCTGTAGTAAAGTCTATTTAAAATTTCAATGATTTTATGTAATGATTACACACTAAACTGAAAAAAAGACGAGGAATAAAAACAGAAATACAAAAACTGTTGATTTTTTACTTTCAGTTTGAATAAGAAACATCTTACTCATAACATGATCTTTTTAGTATTTTTCCACAGTAAATGAGGTTTGGCAAGCACGTCTAGAACCAAAGAAAATTGATGCAGAATATTTCATTTTCTTGATTAGAAGAAAATCATCTGAACATTTGTAGTGTAGTAAAATACTCTCCCAACTTGCTCAATGATCTATTACTACAAAAAAGGTTTAACACTAGCAAACCTGCAATACAATATGATCTAAGTTAATGTGGACGCTTGCATCACATCTGGGACTTACAGCATCTTCAGCAGTTCCATCTGGGGGAAAAAATACTACACACAGTAAGTGATTAATGCACAAAGCAAAATCATTTAAATACTCAGAAGCAAGATCTTCAGATCTATGACAGAGTTCTGTGTTAATTGTATCAGTTAAAGGATTCTTAAAAAGGCTAAAAATATAGGTACTTGTTCATATGAAAGATGTAAGAAAAAAATTGTAAGATTTGCATTTAATTGTCAAGTTTGTTTAATGAGAAAGCTAAAACTCAGCAGTTTTTGATTGACAGTGGAAGCCTGTAAAATTATTTAACTCCCACTTAAAAATTTTTGTATGATTTACCTTCAACCTCCTGAAGGAGATCTAAACTGTTGAGGATCTGCACATTTCCATGGCCCGCCTTCACTCATCGTCTGGGACCAATGAGATGATGTTACATGAGTCAACCTGAAGAGAAAAAAAGTGAGATTTATGGCAGGTTGAGAATTCCATATACAGTAGGAATAGCAGCATGGCTTCATTTCGAGAATACCTATGATACTTATGGTCAATGCAAGCATTAATGAGCCAATTCTTTGGGCTTCTGGGATGAATATATGACTGATTGACATATATATTAATTTAATAAAAATATTAAAAAATGGATTCCCAAGGCTTCCCAAGAACACTTCACCCCCTTTTTCACAATAATGCTCCCAGTGCCCCTACACAGGCTCTAAAAAACCCCATGAAGGGGCAGTAGTGCCCCGCCCCTGTTGAGAAACACTAATCAAGATCATAAACTGTTATAATAGAAAAAAGTTGATAAACTCTTACCTGCGGTTGCATGTTGATTCTGGTCCAAGTCCTGCTTAGGCCTACAGGGCTCTGAGTGCTAGAAGAGATAAAACACAGGTTAGCGCTGATACTGTAGCTGCACATGCTCTGATGTTCCACTGATTTCTATGGCCAATTAGCAAGATTATTAAGAGAACCTGGATGTAAGGGTTAGAATGTAAAGACACTACATGGTCACACCAGCTCTGCAGTCGTCAGCTCAAAACACTCCGTGCCCTGTATGCTAGCACTGTGGCTAGGTGGCTACGTATGCAGTCTGAACAGATATCTAGTTAGCTAATGCCTGGTTAAAAGTAGTTTCTAATGTACTGCTTTGCTTTACTTAAAGAGTTAAACTCAGATTGTCTAAGAAGAGATCCAATATATGAACAGTACTCACTTTAGATCGTCTGGAATCTCCATCTAGCAGTGGCTCGAAGTCACGGAAGAGAAACAAACCGTGCTGGGCCCTATATAACATCGGGGCAGAGAAATTCTAATAAAGAGAACTTCTACTCTTTTGGTTCTGAACTGGTTGCAGTTCCACTCTGGTTCCATATGAGTGCAAAATGAATGGAAGTCTATGGAGCAATACCCCTAAAAATCCGTGTTTCTCAGGATATAACTTTTTGTCTAGTAATTTGAAAAAAAAGGAAACCCAAATAAATGACACATTGCTGGGTGTTAGATTTTTTTAGATTCACTTATTTGCTTTAAAAAGTACTTGAAACGGTCAATGACGTCATACACATCGTATGACCAGAGATACTGCTTTAAACTTCCCAGTAGTACATACATAACCATAAGCAGATACGGTTGCTAGCAACAACAAAAAAAGTTGTGTGAAACTTGGGTGAAAAAGTCCGCCTTAACATTCTGGTACCGATTCGGATGCCACGATGCCATCAAGTGGTAAATCTGGTTGTAATCAGTCCTTCACTGACCAATCAGATCATTTTTGGCACAATATAAACTCCATACTATGCGCTCTAAAGCAGCAGATGGTTAGACAGTTCTCGATACTGTAAACATCAGCATGGCTCGCGCTTGCATGTATTACTAATTGCTCAAACAAAATGACCAAGTGGACTAAGACCGTTAAAGTCCTGCTGACTACAACTGCCATGGGGCACTGCAGTAACGTCACTTAAATCACAGTTTGTTGCAAATACAACAAAGAACCACTTCAGAGACGCTACAAACTCTGTAATAGCGCTATCAATTTATTAACCTTGGTTAGATGAAGGAGTTTTGTGTTAGTTAATGCCTTATTTAAAGGCGGCACTTCACGTATATGGATATGTCGCTGATCACCACTGGATATACATTTTTCCCTGAGAGAGTAAATGAACATAACGCTTGCTCAAAATAAGGTACAGGTTGGAAAAAAAACGTCCCTTTTAAAAGGTTGCAATGGGACATGCAAAATGGAAAAGGCTTTAAAGTGCAGCTTGCAGATTAAATAGTTGCCAATATGCATAGAAAATGTTGCAAAAAAAATTTAAATTAGACATTTTTTAGGTTATTTTAAATTTCAATATGCATAACCACAAATATGTTAATTTAAAAGTTTCATAATCTTGATCTGTGATGTAGGGTGGGGGAGTCATATATATTGCTGGACGCTGCCTCCTCAGTTTTCTAGTTATCAGATCCTGCGGTTGTGTTATCAGGAGTCAGTGTGTTCTTAGCTTTGGATTGTGATATTTTTCTTAAACATGGAAAATTAGTGTGTTTGCTGTACAAACACCAGCCTGTTGGCACATGGAGCCCATTTCCAAAGAAAAACAAAACCAAAAAAACAGGCAGCATCCTTAATGACTGGGTGCATTTTGTGCAGCTGACACTGTCCTGCTTTGGAAATGGAAAACCTTTGGAATTTATGTCACTCACTTCATACCAGAGGATTAAAATAGCAGCATTGTCACAGAGTTTATAGCGAAGCCAGCGTGCTGCAGTGCTAACATTGACCTCGGTCTGCACCTGCTTCTACCTGCAGCAGCCGGCTGGGAGACACGACCGGAGCAATCAGAAGCCCAGCTCTACACAGACAGGATCTGCTTTGGAAGTCTTTTTGTCTAAAATCTACTGATTACCCACCTTGTTGAAAGATTTCTATCAAAGTTTAGAAATGACGTGATATGTGGGTTTTAAAAGAAAAAGTAAAGCTAACTTGTAGCACTGAGGCTAACTGTTAGCGTCTGCTCTCCTCCTCGTCTCTGTGTTATCTGGGGTAGGCAGTAGGCTCATAGCTGTATGGTGGTGGTTCATAAGTGTGGTTATAAGTGTTTAAAATTTAACCTTTGACAAATTCAGCGTTAAAATCCAAAGTTTTCTATTGATTGAGCTGACGAAGTCGTCCCAGAAAGTCGCTAGATGTCGCCAGATGATGCTAATTTGCATATAAATTACATCATCATGTCACACTGATGCGGTGACATCATTACTAATATGGTGGTGTTTATTTTCTTCTACAACATCCAAAACAAATAAAACCAGTTTGCAATAAAAACTGTCTGCAAAACCATTGTGTTCAGAGATATAAAAAAATAATAAAATAATAATTATAAATAATAAAAGGCAGCCTTAAAAGGTCAAGGAAAGATGACAAGAAGAAAAAAACTGGTATGTGGCTTTCAAAGGAAAGTTGGTATAATGAGGAAAACAGGGCATAACAGAAAGGAGGAAATTATTACAGTGGGACAAAAAAGTATTTAGTCAGCCACCGATTGTGCAAGTTCTCCCACTTAAAATGATGACAGAGGTCAGTAATTTTCATCACAGGTACACTTCAACTGTGAGAGACAGAATTTGAAAAAAAAATCCGGGAGTTCACATTGTAAGATTTTTAAAGAATTTATTTGTAATTATGGTGGAAAATAAGTATTTGGTCACTTCAAACAAGGAAGATCTCTGGCTCTCACAGACCTGTAACAACTTCTTTAAGAAGCTCTTCTGTCCTCCACTCGTTACCTGTATTAATGGCACCTGTTTGAACTCGTTATCTGTATAAAAGACACCTGTCCACAGCCTCAAACAGTCAGACTCCAAACTCCACTATGGCCAAGACCAAAGAGCTTTCGAAGTACACCAGGAAAAGAATTGTAGACCTGCACCTGACTGAGAAGAGTGAATCTAGCTTGGTGTGAAAAAATCAACTGTGGGAGCAATTGTCAGAAAATGGAAGACGTACAAGACCACTGATAATCTCCCTCGATCTGGGGCTTGTGGTGTTATTCTGCATAGGGTTTAAACTTTTATTATTCAGAAGGTAAAAGTCTGTTTATATAGTTTGCATGGTTGTAAAATATATGTCTGTCACTATTGTTTATGGGGGTAAGCTTTTAAGTCATAAAACTCTGGGGTGAGTTTTATTGCAAGCTGTAAAAAACAGGATGTCTGTAGATTTAGTGTGTTGCCATAAAACCATAAAACTCAGAAGGAGCTTTTAAGAAAAGACGTCTCACCCATATGACTGTATAATTTTCTGACAGCCAATAATGGCTAAGACACTGTATGGAAATGTTCTGATTGGACGGAGTAGAAACGCCTAGAGGCCCGGTTTTCTATAAAGCTGTGAAATGAAGATCATTTAATTGTTCAGATTTCTTTAAATCTGGACCACAGAGGAAATTACGGGGGCAAGTTCCTCTGTAAAACTGCAATTTGTTAATCTGTTCAAAATAAATGTTAAACTGGAAATTGGCTCCATTTTATCTCTGCTTGAACATGCATTGAATTAATTATGATAATTATTTAATTCAACAGGCTCCATGCAAGATCTCATCCCGTGGGGTCAAAATGATCATGAGAACGGTGAGCAAAAATCCCAGAACCACACGGGGGGACCTGGTGAATGACCTGCAGAGAGCTGGGACCAAAGTAACAAAGGTTACCATCAGTAACACACTACAACGACAGGGAATCAAATCCTGCAGTGCCAGACGTGTCCCCCTGCTTAAGCCAGTGCATGTCCAGGCCCGTCTGAAGTTTGCCAGAGAGCACATGGATGATACAGCAGAGGATTGGGAGAATGTCATGTGGTCAGATGAAACCAAAGTAGAACTTTTTGGTATAAACTCAACTCGTCGTGTTTGGAGGAAGAAGAATACTGAGTTGCATCCCAAGAACACAATGCCTACTGTGAAGCATGGGGGTGGAAACATCATGCTTTGGGGCTGTTTTTCTGCTAAGGGGACAGGACGACTGATCCGTGTTAAGGAAAGAATGAATGGGGCCATGTATCGTGAGATTTTGAGCCAAAACCTCCTTCCATCAGTGAGAGCTTTGAAGATGAAACGTGGCTGGGTCTTCCAACATGACAATGATCCCAAACACACCGCCCGGGCAACGAAGGAGTGGCTCCGTAAGAAGCATTTGAAAGTCCTGGAGTGGCCTAGCCAGTCTCCAGACCTCAACCCCATAGAAAATCTGTGGAGGGAGTTGAAAGTCCGTGTTGCTCGGCGACAGCCCCAAAACATCACTGCTCTCGAGAAGATCTGCATGGAGGAATGGGCCAAAATACCAGCTACTGTGTGTGCAAACCTGGTAAAGACCTATAGTAATCGTTTGACCTCTGTTATTGCCAACAAAGGTTATATTACAAAGTATTGAGTTGAATTTTTGTTATTGACCAAATACTTATTTTCCACCATAATTTACAAATAAATTCTTTAAAAATCCTACAATGTGAATTCCTGGATTTTTTTTCACATTCTGTCTCTCACAGTTGAAGTGTACCTATGATGAAAATTACTGACCTCTATCATTATTTTAAGTGGGTGAACGTGCACAATCGGTGGCTGGCTAAATACTTTTTTGCCCCACTGTATATCTAGATTAGGATTAAATAAAAAAATAAAAAAAAGGGGAAACGTGTTACGGGAAACTGTGGAACATGTTATATTATTATGAAAGAAGGGAAGTGGTACCAAATTTACAATATATCAAAGTGTAACTGGACATTCAGTACCTTTTAAGCAACATTTTCTACTACTGAAGAAAAAATTTCAATTATATACACTACCGTTCAAAAGTTTGGGGTCACATTGAAATGTTCTTATTTTTGAAGGAAAAGCACTGTACTTTTTAATGAAGATAACTTTAAACTAGTCTTAACTTTAAAGAAACACACGCTATACATTGCTAATGTGGTAAATGACTATTCTAGCTTCAAATGTCTGGTTTTTGGTGCAATATCTACATAGGTGTATAGAGGCCCATTTCCAGCAACTATCACTCCAGTTTTCTAATGGTACAATGTGTTTGCTCATTGGCTCAGAAGGCTAATTGATTATTAGAAAACCCTTCTGCAATCATGTTCACACATCTGAAAACACAACTGACCTTCATTTGAGCAGATTGAGTTTCTGGAGCATCACATTTGTGGGGTCAATTAAACGCTCAAAATGGCCAGAAAAAGAGAACTTTCATCTGAAACTCGACAGTCTATTCTTGTTCTTAGAAATGAAGGCTATTCCATGCGAGAAATTGCTAAGAAATTGAAGATTTCCTACAACGGTGTGTACTACTCCCTTCAGAGGACAGCACAAACAGGCTCTAACCAGAGTAGAAAAAGAAGTGGGAGGCCGCGTTGCACAACTGAGCAAGAAGATAAGTACATTAGAGTCTCTAGTTTGAGAAACAGACGCCTCACAGGTCCCCAACTGGCATCTTCATTAAATAGTACCCGCAAAACACCAGTGTCAACATCTACAGTGAAGAGGCGGCTGCGGGATTCTGGGCTTCAGGGCAGAGTGGCAAAGAAAAAGCCATATCTGAGACTGGCCAATAAAAGAAAAAGATTAAGATGGGCAAAAGAACACAGACATTGGACAGAGGAAGACTGGAAAAAAGTGCTGTGGACGGATGAATCCAAGTTTGAGGTGTTTGGATCACAAAGAAGAACGTTTGTGAGACGCAGAACAACTGAAAAGATGCTGGAAGAATGCCTGACGCCATCTGTTAAGCATGGTGGAGGTAATGTGATGGTCTGGGGTTGCTTTGGTGCTGGTAAGGTGGGAGATTTGTACAGGGTAAAAGGGATTCTGAATAAGGAAGGCTATCACTCCATTTTGCAACGCCATGCCATACCCAGTGGACAGCGCTTGATTGGAGCCAATTTCATCCTACAACAGGACAATGACCCAAAACACACCTCGAAATTGTGCAAGAACTATTTAGAGAAGAAGCAGGCAGCTGGTATTCTATCGGTAATGGAGTGGCCAGCGCAGTCACCAGATTTGAACCCCGTTGAGCTGTTGTGGGAGCAGCTTGACCGTATGGTACGCAAGAAGTGCCCATCCAACCAATCCAAATTGTGGGAGCTGCTTCTAGAAGCGTGGGGTGCAATTTCTCCAGATTACCTCAACAAATTAACAGCTAGAATGCCAAAGGTCTGCAATGCTGTAATTGCTGGCAAATGGAGAATCTTTGATGAAAGCAAAGTTTGATGTAAAAACAATCTTATTTCAAATAAAAATCATTATTTCTAACCTTGTCAATGTCTTGACTCTATTTTTTATTCATTTCACAACGTATGGTGGTGAATAAGTGTGACTTTTCATGGAAAACACAAAATTGTTTGGGTGACCGCAAACTTTTGAACGGTAGTGTATATACATTTTTTATATATATATAAAATATTTTATATTTATATACATATATATATTTATATACATATATATATTAGTATATTAATAATTTCTTTTTTTTAAAGTAAGGCACATTTAATGTGCACCAAACATTGGTTGCCAACAGTTATTGAACTCACCATAACTTTCTAAGGTTTCTTGAAGGCACTACAGGTGCATATACAGCGTACAGACAATTTCTGCGTTCTGAAGGTATTTTATGTTTCATTTATCTGTTGTGTGTTATATGGAGACATTTGATGTTGAGTGTGAAAAAAAGAAAACTGCAGCTCTGTCTCCGTGCAGAATTAGTCAAATTAGAAATTCAGTAAGAAGCCATGTAGGACATTCTGTTAGAACTAGTCTGTAAGAAATTGGTCCAAATAAGGCAATAAGAAGTTGATTAATCAGATATGCAGGACTGTAAGTAGGCAAGACTTAGCAACAGTTTGAATCAACCAATCATGTGTTGTATACCATATCTAAATGTGAAAGAGGAGGCTCCCAGATATGTTAAACATGATTGTAAGCTATAAAAACTTGATGTTCATAGATTTTTGTCAATAACCTACTCAGACACGCTGTAACATGAATATTTGATCTGTTTAATCAACTTTAAAAAGCTGGATTCCTCTCCTGTTATCTCTAATAAGTAGCACACATGGAACTACAGAACTTAGAGTTCTAAATAAGGCATTTAGTTCCAACAGTCCCCCCCCCTTAGCAGCCAATCAGATTAGTTACCATAACTATGCAGATGACACACAGCTATACATTACATTGTCACCAGGTGACTTTGATTCTATCCAGACCTTAAATTAAGGCATTGAACAAATCAATGACTGGATAAACCGTAACATTCTCCAACTAAACAGAAGTAATTATTTTTGGACCTAAAGAGGAACGATCCAGAGTCAGCACACAGCGTCAGCTAATACAACTAAAAACTACTCATCAGGCCAGAAATCTATGTGTAATAATGGACTCAGACCTTAACCTCCAGGGTCACATAAAGACAATAACAAGGTCAGCCTTCTATCCCCTGAAGAACATTTCTAGGATTACAGGACTGATGATACAGAATGACCTAGAAAAACTCCTCCATGTGTTTATCTTTAGTCGGATTGATTACTGCAACAGCGTCCACTGCAGCTGATCCAGAATGCTGCTGCCAGTGTCCTCACTAGAACCAGGAAAGTAGAACACATCACCCCAGTTCTAAAGTCCTTAGCTCAGAGAATATACTTCTAAATACTCCTACTAGTTTATAAATCACTGAACGGTTTAGCACCAAAGTATGTTGGAGATCAGCTGTCACTATACCAACCCAGCAGACCACTCAGGTCCTCCAACTCGCGCCTACTTAACACTCCTAAAATTAGAATTAAACAGAGAGGCAGCTTTCAGCTTCTATACTCCACAAATCTGGAACAAACTTCCAGAAGAATGCAAAAATGCTGAATCGTTAGTCTCTTTAAATCAAAGATAAAAACTCTACTATTCAGAGCTGCCTTTGAGCCCTAAAATAGGCTTTCTGATCACTATTTGATTCTTTTGGTTTAATTTGTATACTTATTGTGTTTTATTTGTTTTTATTCTATATTGCATAAATTTGTGTTTTATCAGTTTTTATACTACATTGCATAAATTTGTGTTTTATCTGTTTTTAATCTATATAGTCTTCTGCTCAGCTCTCAGCGAGGACGGTCGCTTTTTCCCCTCCCTCCTCCTCCTGTGTCTTATCCCACAGCTCTCTTTCTCCTGTGCCTCTATCTGGAGTATCTTTTGGCAATTTTCTCAGAAACCAAACTGAATAAGCGAAGATGGAAATGGTCAGCTGGTCTCTGAATGCTATTGATAAAATCTACTCAACTCTACGAAGCACTGGTAAGGGTCAACCGGGGTGTCCTGCGGAGACGTATCCGGCGGGCTACGTGCTGGACGCTTGGACAAAGTTTCAGCCGTTGTGTCTGTCAATACTGTCCCAAGAGGATGCTGAAGATTTATATCTATTCGCAATCATGGTGATCTGGTTTCTGCTGATTGGAATGTGCAGTTACTGGAACTTCCGAAAAATGGAGCAACAAAGATCTGAAACACGGTCGAAATTGGTCACTGTTCTGGAAGCGATTGGACGGCTGAAGGAACAGCTGGATGCGTTGATTCGTACTGATGGGACTCAGAACCAAATGCTGGGGGAGCTGGGACACAGAACAGACGCTGTAAGAGGCGATCTGGCCGGCGCTCTGGGACTCATCCGCAATTTGTCATCGGACTTGGAGAAACTGTCGGTGCGGATTGGGGCAACTGGAAATTAATTGGATTTGGAACAATTAATCTGGGAATTAATTTGGATTTGGAACTTTAATTTGAACTACAATTTGGCTGAATTAGATTATAAAAGAAACCACTGACAGGGGGGGCAGACTGACTGAAGGGGCAGAGAGGAATATTAGCTCTCTCCCTGCTATCCAAATAATTACTGTTTTGGCTCCCATGAAGACCTTCAACCTGCTCCTAATCAAAGATCCCTGAGAAGAATGTCAACAGAGTCTCCTCTCCCCCGTACACCTGCATCTACTGACGCACACACTGACATGCTTACACACACTCACATTCACACACACACCGTCTCGCTGTATCCTAAATTCTCTCTCCTGCAACAGGAAGCTGGATAACAGCGCGCCTCGATGGCAGCGCGTTAACCTGTGGACTGGAGCTCATACACGCCCATCCTTCCTGATGTGTCATTTTTATTGTCTGAATATGTGCTTAAATGTTTGTTGGTGTGGTTTTTTCTATTACCTGCGTTGTGAGTGCTGTGCGGACCCACAACACAGTTGAGCGTTTTTTCCCCTCACCATGGAACCCTCCCCTACCCAGATGTGTATCTCTCTATGTTTCATAAACGGGAGCGCCGCTCGGTGGCTGCATGCCCAACAGTGACCTGGATCTGTTTGTTGTTGTTGTTGTTTGTAATGATCTTGGACAGGTTGTATTGTATCTGTAAATTTCTTGTTTGCGTCATACTTGTATGTGTTATACTTGGCCATTAAAGCTGATTCTAATTCTGATTCTGATATTGCATAAATTTGTTCCTTACATCATCTTTTCTTATTGATTGATTGTGTCTATCTGTTAAACCTATATGTTTCTGTTTTTCTCTAATCATGCTTCTGTAATCATGTATTTGGTATCATTTTCACTGAATCATGTAAAGCACCTTGAATTGCCTTGTGTTGAAAGTGTGCTATACAAATAAAATTGCCTTGCCTTTGTAAGGAGAAGTTTGAAAGATGAAGGTAAATAATGATGTATGGGTGGCTGAAAAAAGAACGATCTGTATTATATTCATGCACATTCCTTTTTTTACTTTTCAGTTCATGTTGACGAAACGACTTCTTTAGTGATCAGGTAAAATCAGCTCCATCTCTGTACAACGCTCGGTGAAATGAACGGAGAGGTTTAAGACGTGTGATTATACTGTTTGAGCTAACGCAGATCATTCCCCTGCTGAAAGACGATTCAGAGCAGAGCGAGTTGGGTCTGTAATCTGTAGGGAATATCAGCGACAAAGTGTCACAGAAAGTAGCTCAGGGTGGTCAGAAATGTCCCTAGATTTGTACATGTACCGCACCCGGTGTGAATGAAGCCTTGGGGTAAGTCATAGTGAAGCGCCCTTTAGCAACATTGTCATTAGATAATAATAAAGGCTTCAGTATATGAATGAAAAAAATCATTCTGTAAACATGAATGTCTTTTTTTTGTTTTCATGTGTTCATTTTTCCTGGTTTAATGAAGGGAACAATTTGTATTGATGTTCATTGTTCTGAAAGTATACAGCAATAATAGGAAAAACATCAAATAGCTTCATTAGTAGAAAAAAAAGACATTTTGTTAATAATCATGATGAAATAAAACCTACATATATTTCTCACTAGAATATGTACATGTTGTTAGCCCTGGAAAAGTACAGTAGCTGAATGTGCCGAGCCTTTTATTGACATTTTACAAATTTTTTGTAAAGTCTTGGTTTATAGAAGCTCCACATGGTCTGGTACCCTGCTCAGCTACAGCGCCCCCTGTTGGATGGGGAACATCGGTCCAGATGATGCTCAAAGTCACAGAGCATGCTCCATGCTGTCTCTTCTCTGTCTTCTCAGACCCCCAGACGGTCGTGGCAGATGGCCGCTTGTATTGATCCAGGTTCTGGTTCTGGTTCTGCTGGAGGTTTCTTCCTGTTAAAGGGGATTTTTTCCTGTCCATTGTCGCTACATTCTTGCTCAGTATGAGGGATTGCTGTGGTTGGAGTCTGCATGATCCGGGCACAGCCTCAGATCGATGACTCATTGCAATCTGCTGGGATTCCTTACATAGAAAAATTTTCACTGATTGGAATGTTTGTATAATTGTATTGAAATTACTTTTGTTGTAAAGTGCCTTGAGATGACATGTGTTGTGAATTGGCACTATATAAATAAAAGTGAAGTGAATTGAATATAATTTATTAGTTGACTTTATTTTTTCTTTTCTCAGAAGAATATTTACCAAAGTCTTTTATACCAAAACTGATTTGGTTGACTCTTTATCGCTGTTATTTAAGATGCTCATGGATACTGTTGTTATGCCTTTGAAACATGCAAATCCAAGAACTTGTACTACGATTAAATAGAATGAATCAAAAAAGTACAAAAGCTGCAACTTTTTTTAAAACATTCTTTTCAACAATTTTACTAAATGGAATGTTTAAATTTTAGTCCTTACAACACTTCTAAAAAATGCAATGTATGCAATTGAAACTAAATCTTTCCATTTAGTGTATAAAATAATCTTTCCAATGCTGTGTGATATTTAATGACTAAAGCTTTCCAGGTCATTTATGAGTTCCAAAATGATTTCTTATTTCTTGCTGGAATACTGGCCCATTCTTTCTAACAGAACCACGGGACATGGGTGGGGGTTCAAGTCCCCCTTGCTCACACACACATTTTCAGCTCTACCACAGTTTTTCTGTGCTTCTGAGATCAGAGGACTCATTTCTAAAGCTTGCTTACGAACAAAACGAGGTCTGAAAACTACGTAAGATATTTTAAATGCAAAGTTTGGGACTCATAGAAAAAACGTGGCGGAAAAATTTGCGCAAGTTTAAGTTCACTGGTTACGCACTTTTTGGACACAGGCACTGACAGTGCAGCAGGAGAGATACCAAAATTTTGACTTTAAACCACATTTTCATACTTGTAGAGCATTGCACACACAGACGAACACACAACCAACACACAAAATTCTCTCCCGTCCCCTCTATAGGAACTGAGAATAAAAATGAGAATTTGATTAAAAATATGTTGCATTTAAGAAATATGTTCACATATATGTCTTCAGATTGTATAGCAATTGCACGTATTGGTGAATGTGTGAAGAACAAATATGCTGCAACGTCCCAGCATAATTCTGCACAATGGATGTGCTGGCACTCATTGAAGATTAATTGGAGATACATTTTGTATTTCAAATTTTCTTTAAAAAAAGGTTGTCATACAGAACCATTGATTAGGAGTAATCTTGAAAACCATTTAAAGCTGATATATTTAATGCTAAACAAATACAGGTAGTTGATTATTTTCCTTATTTTACCAAAATACCACCTGTTCATAGTTTTTCTGGTCAACTCTGTTACGGACGAACAACCAAATATAGAAGTAACAGTACATCAAAAACCTAAAAATCTTTTTAGTTTCATTTGTCATGTAGTCCTTTTTTTAGACCTTTGAAACAGATATTAAATGTTACATTTAGACTACCTAAAAATTAGATTAATCCGGGCATTAGTGGATTATCCAATGGTTGAACTTGCTTTTTAAAAAATCAAATTAGGTGTATAGTACGAGGTAGAGATAAAACTGTAACATATATCTTTCTCTTACACAATATAAAAAACAACATTAAGTAGTTTTATATTTTACTGTATTATCTCATTAAGATTCAAGCTGAAAGACCAAAAACAGAATTGACCCAAACCAACCAGAACATGCCAATAACAAGAAAATAACTGCTGAGTTATTGAGAACTACTCGATCAGATATCCGTCTAGATCTCTACATGCCATGTCGCAACCTTGGTCGGGGTTGGAATTCATCTGAGAATGTCCTCATGTGAGTACCAATGAACATCTTCATGACTAGGCCAAAATAATCTATTTCTGCCTATTTGGGGCATGTTCTTGACCCTTACATGAGTCTAATTGATCTCCAGGATGGTACTAGGATATATATCATGGTCATAAATGAGCACACCATTGTCCAACCACATCCTGGCTCATCCTGGCTCTCCCAGTGTATTTCTGTCTTGTCCCCATCTCTCTCTTCAACGGATTTCTCTTGTCCAACACCTCTCTGCTTTCCATTTGCTGTAAGAGATCAGCATTGAACTTGAATGTTTTTGTTTAGTGGCAGTGGAACACTAACTTTTGCTGAGTGGAGCAGGAGGAACTGACATCATTAAAGGTTGGGTGGCCAGGTAAGACAGTGACCACTTGTTGGATTTTCATGATGACGGGCATGACAGGAATTTGATTGTGGCACCAACTCCATTGCGATGTTGATCTTTTTCAATGTAGAACAGCTTCACAGATGATGGTACATACAGCAATGCTTGAAATAGTTTTTTTGGCATCTGGCACATCTTTCATATTGTTAACTAGTGCATCCGCTTTGCCAGGACTGGCTCCTCAGAGTAAAAAAAAACAATATCATACAAGTCAAGAAACCCTTCCAATGTAGCTTCACACCTTTTTGACAGGGTGGTGCATGTGTTTGTGGCTATAAACACACATTATGCATTGTTATGCATGTGTTTGCATTATTGTGTGATTGTAACCAAGGCAGGGACAGCGGGTAATCCAAGGAAAGGTCATTGGTCAATTCTGTTACCATAACTTAGTAACAGAATTGACAGTAACAGAATTGACAGTTTTAGCATTTTTTGCTATTTTCACCAAATTTTAGTTGAAAGGCTAGGAGCACACGCGTGAATCTACAGATGATTTAAAAAAACTTCAATAACTCCTTCTGTTAATATCTTTGAACTCCGTTTTTCCAATGACATTGCTGAAACAGAGTTGACATGTTATACTAGAACTCTTGGTGCAAATGCCTGTAAAATTACATTATGTCAGACAGACGAAAACACATACCTCCTAGTTCTTCAGAGTTTAATACCAAAAGGAAGTGACATAATCTTGGTTTGCATAGATATTGATGGGACATATTCAATTCAATTCACTTTTATTTATATAGCGCCAGTTCAGAACAAATGTCATCTCAAGGCACTTTACAAAAAAAGTCATTTCAATACAATTATACAAACACTCCAATCAGTTAAAAGTTTTCTACGTAAGGAATCCAGCAGATTGTGCGGAGTCATCGACGTGAGGTTGTACCCGGATCATGCAGACTCCAACCACAGCAATTCCTCAGCAATCCCTCATACTGAGCAAGCATGTGGCGACAGTGAAGAGAAAAAAACTCCCCTCTAACAGGAAGAAAGCTCTGGTAGAACCCTGGCTCAGTACAAGCGGTCATCTGCCACGACCGTCTGGGGGTCTGAGAAGACAGAGAAGACACAGCATGGAGGATGCTTGGTTACTTTGAGCATCATCTGGACCAACGCTCCTCATCCAGCAGAGGGCATTATAGCTGAGCAGCGTACCAGACCGGGTAGAGCTTCTATCAGCATAATTTAAAGAAAAGGTAACTTGTAGTAAGAGAATTTGCACAGGATTTATGGACTGGTAATTTTGAAAAATATAAGTTAAGACCCCTATGATGAGGAAAACTATTGGACTCAGAGTTCCCTCACCCGGACCCGGGTCACCGGGGCCCCACTCTGGAGCCAGGCCCGGAGGTGGGGCACGTTGGCGAGCCCCTGGTGGCCGGGCCTTTACCTATGGGGCCCGGCCGGGCTTCGCCCGAAGAGGCAACATGGGCCCCCCTTCCCATGAGCACACCACCTGTGGGAGGGGCCATAGAGGTCGGGTGCAGTGCAAGATGGGCAGTGGCCGAAGGCGGGGACCTGGGCGGTCTGATCCTCGGCTGCAGAAGCTGGCTCTTGGGACGTGGAACGTCACCTCTCTGGTAGGGAAGGAGCCGGAGCTGGTATGCGAGGTTGAGAGTTTCCGACTTGACATCGTCGGCCTTGCCTCAACGCATGGCTCTGGCTCTGGAACCGGTCTCCTCGAGAGGGATTGGACTCTCTTCCACTCTGGAGTTGCTCCCGGTGAGAGGCGTCGAGCTGGGGTGGGCATACTTGTTGTCCCCCATCTCAGCGCCTGTACGTTGGGGTTTACCCCGGTGAATGAGAGGGTAGCCTCCTTCCGCCTACGGGTGGGGGGACGGGTTCTGACTATTGTTTGTGCTTATGCACTGAACAGTACTCAGATTACCCACCATTCTTGGAGTTCTTGGAGGGGTTGCTGGAGAGTGCTCCTTCTGGGGACTCCCTCATTCTGCTGGGGGACATCAACGCTCATAGTGGCAATGACAGTGAGACCTGGAGAGGCGTGGTTGGGCGATATGGCCCCCCCGATCTGAACCCGAGCGGTGTTTTGTTGTTGGACTTCTGTGCTCGTCATGGATTGTCAATAACGAAGACTATGTTCAAGCATAAGGGTGTTCATGTGTGCACTTGGCACCAGGACACCCTAGGCCGCAGCTCGATGATCGACCTGGTTGTCGTTTCATCGGACCTGCGGTCGCATGTTTTGGACACTCGGGTGAAGAGAGGGGCGGAGCTATCCACCGACCAGTACCTGGTGGTGAGTCGGCTCCGGTGGTGGGGGGGGATGCCGGAAAGACCTGGCAGGCCCAGTAGCCATGCGAAAGTTCATTCAACACCAGCTGAAACTGCCAGGCGACACGGTTAAAAACATAACCTTCCATCGGGTTCACCGGCTCGGAGGTAAGAAACCCAACAACACCCGCCCGCGACCAATTGTTGCAAAATTTGAACATTTTAAACAAAAAGAACACGTCAAAGGACGCGGGAGAGAGCTGCGGGGGACGAATTACAGCGTTAATGATCAATTTCCGAAAGAAATCCTGGACAGAAGATGCGTGTTATTTCCAATTAGAAAAAAACATATTAGTGAGGGCTGTAGGGCTACGGTTGGTGTGGATAAACTGTATGTTAACGGTCAGCTGTTTAGGGACCCTCAGGTTACTCCTTGGCTTTATTAGTCATATTTAACAGAACCAAGACAGAATTAGCTTTATCAGACAACTATAGTTTAAAGAAGCACAGCTCAGCAGGCTGTTTTTGTTTGTAAATGTGGGTAGGGGCAGGGCTGTGCACTAGATTGCTTTGTTTTCTTTTTTTCTTTTTTTTCTCTTTTTTCTTTCTCACATTTGTTCTACCAAATCTCTTTATCACCTTTTTTCCTTTTTCTCTCACACACACACAGACTTTTATCATGGCATATTCATGTTTTTCCATCATACTTTCATTCTGTACACACCTGTATGGTGCATTATTTGCCTCGCTTTATCTCTGCTTCTGGTTTTTTCAATCTGGCAACTCCATGGACAAACCAAAATTACACCTATATTCATCCTTGGCGATAGTAAATGTCTAAGGTTTATCTTAGCTCTATGAATCCTGTAAAAATTATAACATGGAATATTCGTGGCTCTAGCTCCAGAGATAAAACAATTAAGATTTTCAACCATCTTACAAGATTGAAGGCAGATGTTGTCTTACTACAGGAGACTCATAAATCAAGTTCAACAGCTAATGATTTAAAAACACCACAGTATCCTAATATATTTTCTTCATGCTATAACTCTAGACGACGAGGAGTAGCAATATTAATAAATAGAAATACTAATTTTAAAGTAATAGACACAGCTACAGATCCATAAGGTGGATTTATAATATTAAAACTATTTATAAATAACCAAAAGTTATGTATAGTTAGTATATATGGTCCAAATGTTGACGACCCCTCATTCTTTCATACTTTCTTCTCGGTTCTGGCTAATCACATGGATTGCTCACTTGTTCTTGGGGGAGATTTCAACTTTGGACTAAATGAAGAAATAGACAGGCTCAGTACAGCACGGACTCAGCGCAGATGGCAATCCATAGATATAGTTAAACAGTACATGAGCGATTATGGACTCTGCGATGCATGGCGATCGCTTCATCCCAACGACAGAAAAAATACACTTTTTACTCAAACGTACATCATTCTTATTCTAGATTGGACTACTTGTTAGTCAGCAGCTCACTGTTGAATGACATTTCAGACACTGAGATACATCCTATAGTGATCAGCGATCACGCTCCTGTTTCTTTAAATTTAGCAAATAAAATTCCAACCCTTCAATATAAAAATTGGAGATTTAATACATCATTGCTTAAGGATAAAGAATTTATTAAATATATTGAAAAAGAATGGGCTTCATACATGGAATGATCTCCCTGGTATGTCGCCATCCACCCTATGGGAAGCAGGGAAAGCTGTGATTAGAGGTAAAATTATTTCATTCTCATCAAATAAAAAGAGAACAGAAAATAAACATGTTCAGGAATTAGAAGAAACTATTAAATCATTAGAACCTTCCCTGGATAAAGAGAGCTTAAGTAAAATAAGGAAAGCAAAATTAGAATTAAATGAAATTATTAATAAAAGGACGCAGTTTTTAATCCAAAGACTTAGAATAGAAAACTTTGAACATAGTAATAAATCAGGTAGCTTCTTAGCTAATCAGTTAAAAATAAATAAAGAAAAAACAACTATTTCTGCAATCAAAGAAAAAATTGGGAATATAATATATGACCCTGAAAAAATAAACAACACTTTCAAAGAATTTTATGAGACTTTATTTACACCAGAGATAAACCCTTCAAATAATGATATTGTACAATTTCTGGATAAAATAACTCTTCCTAAACTTTCAGACAGTCAAGCAAAGGCCCTGGATTCACAGCTAACAGTGTCTGAACTCCAGGAGGCCCTCCAATCCATGCCTAATAATAAAGCTCCAGGTCCAGATGGATTTCCAGCAGAGTTCTATAAAGAATTCTGGAATATTCTGGCACCCACATTTTACAAAATGTTGAAAGAAACAAAGGAAAATGGTCGAATACCACCAAACATGAATTCTGCCTACATCAATCTTCTATTAAAACCAGGAAAAGACCCTATGTCTCCTACCAGTTATCGTCCCATTTCTCTTATCAATGTGGATCTGAAAATAATTTGCAAAGCTCTTGCAAGAAGGATAGAGAAAATAACACCTCTAATAATCCACCCTGATCAAACAGGTTTTATAAAAGGTAGGCTCTCTTCAACAAATTCACATAGATTAATAGATTTAATAGATTATTCGGATTATGACCGTAGTTGTGGCCGCAAGGTAGTTGGTGCCTGTCGTGGCGGCAACCCTCGAACCCGCTGGTGGACACCGGCGGTGAGGGATGCTGTCAAGCTGAAGAAGGAGTCCTATCGGGCCTTCTTGGCCTGTGGGACTCCGGAAGCAGCTGATAGGTACCGGCAGGCCAAGCGGAGTGCGGCTCGGATGGTCGCTGAGGCAAAAACTCGGGCGTGGGAGGAGTTTGGAGAGACCATGGAGAACGACTTCCGTATGGCTTCGAAGCGATTCTGGTCCACCATCCGGCGTCTCAGGGGGGGGAAGCGGTCTGCCGCCAACACTGTTTACAGTGGGGGCGGTGTGCTGCTGACCTCAACGCGGGACGTTTTGGGTCGGTGGATGGAATACTTCGAAGACCTCCTCAATCCCACCGACACGCCTTCCTGTTTGGAAGCAGAGTCTGGGGACTCTGGGACGGACTCTCCAATCTCTGGGGCTGAAGTCGCCGAGGTTGTTAAAAAGCTCCTCGGTGGTAAGGCTCCGGGGGTGGATGAGATTCGGCCGGAGTTCCTCAAGGCTCTGGATGTTGTAGGGCTGTGTTGGTTGACGCGGCTCTGCAATATTGCGTGGACATCGGGGGCAGTTCCCTTGGATTGGCAGACCGGGGTGGTGGTCCCCCTCTTTAAAAAGGGGGACCACAGAGTGTGTTCCAACTACAGGGGGATCACACTTCTGAGCCTCCCTGGTAAGGTCTATTCAGGGGTTCTGGAGAGGAGGGTACGACGGATAGTCGAACCTCGGATCCAGGAGGAACAATGCGGTTTTCGTCCTGGCCGTGGAACACTGGACCAGCTCTACACCCTCGGCAGGGTCCTGGAGGGTGCGTGGGAGTTCGCCCAACCAGTCTACATGTGCTTTGTGGACTTGGAGAAGGCGTTCGACCGTGTCCCTCGGGGTGTCCTGTGGGGGGTACTCCGGGAGTATGGGGTACCAGGCCCTCTGATACGGGCTGTTAGGTCCCTATATGACCGGTGTCAGAGTCTGGTTCGCATTGCCGGCAGTAAGTCGGACTCGTTTCCAGTGAGAGTTGGACTCCGCCAAGGTTGCCCTTTATCACCGATCCTGTTCATAACGTTTATGGACAGGATTTCTAGGTGCAGCCAAGGTGTTGAGGGGATCCGTTTTGGTGACCTCAGGATCGGGTCTCTGCTTTTCGCAGATGATGTGGTCTTGTTGGCTTCGTCTGAACGTGATCTACAGCTCTCGTTGGAGCGGTTCGCAGCCGAGTGTGAAGCGGCTGGGATGAGGATCAGCACCTCCAAATCCGAGACCATGGTCTTGAGTCGGAAAAGGGTAGGGTGCTCTCTTCGGGTTGGGGATGAGGTCCTTCCTCAAGTGGAGGAGTTTAGGTATCTGGGGGTCTTGTTCACGAATGAGGGAAAAATGGAGCGGGAGATCGATGGACGGATTGGTAGGGCGTCTGCAGTCATGCGGGCGCTGTACCGGTCTGTCGTGGTGAAGAGAGAGCTGAGTCGAAAGGCGAAGCTCTCGATTTACCGGTCGATCTACGTTCCTACCCTCATCTATGGTCACGAACGCTGGGTGGTGACCGAAAGAACGAGATCGCGGATACAGGCGGCTGAAATGAGTTTCCTCCGTAGGGTGGCTGGGCTCTCCCTTAGAGATAGGGTGAGAAGCTCGGTCATCCGGAGGGAGCTCAGAGTAGAGCCGCTGCTCCTCCACATCGAGAGGAGCCAGTTGAGGTGGCTCGGGCATCTAGTCAGGATGCCTCCTGGACGCCTCCCTGGTGAGGTGTTCCGGGCATGTCCCACCGGGAGGAGACCCAGGGGAAGACCCAGGACCCGTTGGAGAGATTATGTCTCCCAGCTGGCCTGGGAACGCCTCGAGATTCCTCCCGAGGAGCTGGCCCAAGTGGCCGGGGAGAGGCAAGTCTGGGTCTCCTTGCTTAGGCTACTGCCCCCGCGACCCGACCCCGGATAAGCGGAGGAAGATGGATGGATGGATGGATAGATTATTCCAACTGTAAAAACGTCCAAACCAATATATTATCTTTAGATGCAGCAAAAGCATTTGATAGAGTTAACAGGAAATTTTTATTTGCAGCCTTAAATAAATTCGGATTCAGTAATTCTTTTGTAAACTGGTTAAAAATATTATACAGCTCACCAACAGCATGTATTAGGACCAATAATCA
>JAPXFQ010002385.1:0-147854 GCA_028564705.1 Apricaphanius iberus | reverse complement strand
CTCCAACTCTTGTGGTTTGTCATTACCCGTGTGCATGCTGTACGCATAGACATGTACGTCTATGGCAGTACATCTCTGAGCACGCATTAGTGTGCATTACAAAATCACATTGGGGCAAGCCCTACCAGTGCCCATTAAAATGGATTGTAGGGTCCAAACTTAGAAAAAAATAATCTCCCAGTGTTACTGTATGAGAGTGCCTGGGGCGATTTTCAACTGAGAGCCCAAGTCTCCTCCCCTTCCGGTCGGCCCATGGGTCCCCTCGCCCAAAAATAATGAATGGAAGTCAATATAGCAACAAAAGTTATTTTTTGGTCTGTTTTGTCTTGCATCCTGAATCACACATATGTTTTACCTCAGTTTAAATGATAACTAATGATATCATAACATTTCGACTGTTTGTTAAGTGATTTGGAATTTATTTGATTGTAAAAAGACCAACTTTGCAGCACAAAAAAAAAACAAAACAAAACATTTTAGGTTAGATAGTTCAGGGTTCCCATCATGACAACTCTGAGGGGGGTAACCTTTTTTCCAACTCCTCCGTTTACCTGTAATAACAGGTCCGTCTAGGCTTACTGTGGTGGCTAATGATAGCTAACGGTGGCTGATAGCTTGCACCGTAGTCTGCTTGTCCCCACCTGCTTGCTCGCGGAAGGCCTTCACATCCTCAGACTAACGTTAAGACTTAGGCCAAATCGTGTTTCTGAACTCCACTATCAGTTGCCTCTGCAATTTTTGTTCGGTTTTGGATGTTAATCATGCACTTATTGGACAAAGATGGCTTGCTGTGTAATTGATTACAGTAACAGACTGTCCAAGAAGTCTCTGCTTCAGGGGAGGTTTTATACAGGCTGAAGCTTAGACAGCAGTGGGGGAGATCATTTCTGTCAGGTTGCCAAGAGGAATGGAGCCCCTATCGTAGCTGTCATCTCCTTCCATACACGGGTTGAAGCAGGCAGCACCGAGATGCCGTGGCAAGCTGCGGTCTTAGAGAGGGTGGAAAAGTACAGAATAAGACTCTCGACAGACTCAACAATTCCTGGTTAGATCAGTACGTTCGTGAGGAACACAGTTCAGGAACTGGACGCATGAACTAATGGATGTCTGAGAGATGTGAGGTGAGTCAAAAGTCTTTTAACTTTTGAGAGGATCTGAGTTGTAATGATGACTTTGTGACTTCTTTTTGCTGTAGTCTGTTAAGCTAAGCCTGCCCATGTCCTCGCCCTCTACCATGCTTCATTTTAAATCTGTAAAGCACTTTGATAAACTCTGATTGAAAAGAGCTTTATAAATAAAGTTTGATTGATAAATAAAGTTTAATTTTGAGATGGTAATGGAAACAACTGTTTTAGGCTGTACTGACCCGACCCATTCGGGTTCTGTGTTAACATGTGTTCCCCCCTCGAGATGTTTCTGAGTCTAAAGCAACCTTAGTGGAAAAGGGGCAAGAGTCTCTCAACCGCAGTCTTCTGGCTCAAACTGGCTGCAGCCTACATTAACTTTAGTGAGCTTCAGTTACCTCTGGACTAGCTTCTGACTAGCTTTTAGCTTTGTTGGCTTGGAGCATCAACACTCCGCCTCCAGCCTCACAGCGGCACTCTCAGCTCAACCTCTTTGCCCATTTTTGGATTTTCTGAGTATGACGAGGCGGGTGACGCTGACAAGATAGCGGTGATGGGAACCGCCCTAATGGCTTTATTTTTTGCTCTTCAGAAACCTATGGGTGACATCACCCGAGGGTTAGTCCATTGTATTTACAGTCTATGGTTCAACCCAGTTTATTCAGTTTTCAATTCTAGGTATCCCAGGAGGTGGACAGAAGAAGGCACATATGTGAGACATCAGCTGAAAGAACTGCTGCCATAAAATACATGTACCAGCCTCTCCATCCTCATGTCTACCATCTGCAGGTACCTAATGTGTCATCCCCCTGCTCATTGGCTAGTTATGATTATGTTTTGAGAGTGAGACTCAACACCTGCACTCCAATTCTCCTCAGGAGTCCTACCTCGCTCCAAAGCTCAAGCAGATGGTTGAGTACTGCAGAAGCAGCAATGCGTGTGAAGAAGGTCTTGTGGAATGGCTGGAGGATGTAGGAGGTGAGAGTGAGAGACATTTCAGTTCACCAGAGTTAAGGCATGATTTACGGAAATAGGATAACTAACAGAATACATTTCTCCCACCTATTTGTACAATATTACTTGTGTGCCTTGTGTGGTTAATTAATTGATCTGTGGCATCTCAGAATGTTCAGTAAATAGATGCAAACAACACCAATGGCTTTTTTATATACTGGGCTGGAGGCGAGCAGGAGGCAGGATTATAGAGAAATGAGTCGTTTTACTTCGTGATCCAACATTAACTACAGGATACAAGTTAAATTTTAGGACAGATTAATACTGTATAACACCAACGGTAACATTTTAGCATATATATGTCTATCCCAGTTCTACAGAAGGCCTATTAAATATGTGAAATTCCTTACACCGCCAGAGGTGGCGCTTTAAATGCTCTGGTGGTGTGTACTGTATTCTGTGAGAGAAGCGCCATATCCTGGTCACGTTGTATGTTTCATGGAGTGGGAGGAGTTCCAGTAAAAACTAGTCACGCCCAGGAGACGGTGGGGATCACTCCAGCCGCTGGAACTCTGCTGGGAGTTTCCTGGAACTGTGCTGGGATTGTACTGGCAGAAAGCTGGGATGGGAACTTCTATGTGGCTACTACTATAAATAAAGTTCCACTGGAACTCTTTATTGTGAAAGCAGACAGTCACCAACCTTTCGACAAACGTCCCCATCAGGGAACCATTAGCCGTAGTTAGCAGCGGCCCACAGCCTTCTGTCAGGCTGTCGGAGCGAGCCGGGGGAATTAAGCTCTTCAGAGCCTGAGACATCCAGAAAATGTTTCCCTGAACTGGAATCTTCAACAAAAAAACATTATAACTACCCCTCACCTGGCCAACACTTCCCCTCACATATCAAACCCCGCCCGCCATTGCCAATTCTATACCATTCTTGTGTGCCATACCCGCAGCCTAGTAACAAGATCGTGGCTGTGGTTTGCAACCGCTAATTTGCATAAAGACCTCTAAACAGCTCATTGTGAAAGGGACCAAAATTGTCAAGAGTTGAGCTAGTGAGATCGTTTTATGTGAATAATTTTTGAGGAAAGAACTTCAACATGCTTTGTACAGACCATAGATTTATTATAAATTGGAATAATAGCCATAATATGTCCCTTTAGGGTTTAGGTCTATATTTTCTGTGAGCACACCAGTTTGTAATGCTAACTGCACCATCTCTGTTAATCAATAACATAAGATGCTGAAGCATGTTTAAAAGGTAAACTTCATAATTATTTTTGACTTAACATTACATTAACATTACAGTGACGTTTTCTCTATGAATAACTTCTTCTCTCAGTAGGAAGGCTAGACTTTTTTTGTGTAGTTGTATCTGCTATACAGATGCACTATAGTTTTTAAGTAGAAATCCTAAATAAGATCTTAAAAAAGCTTTGTTCAGTTAATTTCTAGTAATTTATAAATATGGTTCTCTTTTCAGTCTTGATAGGAAACAGTTTTTCTCCCTGTGTCCTTTATATTAAAATCCTTCCTCGGATTACTCTATTCTTAAAATATGTGAACAATATTGTTCTTTACATTCAGAATATTCAGAAGTTTGTGCAAGCTTTTCACTATTTCCTCTGTCGTTTCAAGTTCAGAGAGTCTATCGTTTCCCAGTGTTTGAGAAAAGCTTCTGTGAAGAGCTTGTGAAGGAGCTGGAGCACTTTGAGCAGTCGTCAGCCCCTAAAGGAAGACCCAACACCATGAACCGCTATGGGGTAATAAATTCTTCTGTCTTTCAGCTACCCCCCTTTAAAACACAAGATAATTGGGCTCAATTAATGCAAGCTGCCTTGATATACTGCTACTGGGGTCACATAAATCAATAATATATGAAGGAACACCATTATATATAGGATGTAGGTCTTGGGAGAATCAAGCCGGCCATAATCATGAATAATACAGAAATGGATTAAAAAAAGTTCAAAATTAAATAATTTTAGGAATTAACATAGTAAATTATTCCTGTTTTTAAATTTTACATATCTAAGTTGCACTGTGGTGCACTGTTGCCTTGCAGTGAGAAGGTCCTGGGTTTGAATCCCGGCCAAGGGTCTTTCTGCATGGAGTTGCATGTTCTCCCTGTGCATGCTTGGGTTTCCTTCGGGTACTGTGGCTTCCTCCCAGAGTCCAAAAACATCACTCTTAGGTCAATTGGTCTCTCTAATTGTTCTTAGGTGTGTGCAAGTGTGTGTGTGCATGGTTGTTTGTACTGTCTCTGTTGCCCTGCGATGGACTGGCAACCTATCCAGAGTAGGGCCCGACCGATAAGGATTTTAGGGGTCCGATACCGATATAAAACAATAGCGAAAGCCGATAGCCGATATAATGTTAGATAAATTCCAATCCAAAAAAGAAAAAAAGAGGTACTTTAAGCTTAAACCCTGCCTTCTCTGCCTATTTTGATGCTCACAAATGTCTCCCTGGTCTGTTCTGCATATTCTGTACACATTTTTAAATAATTTTAATTATTTAGACATCTTTAAATATCCTGCTCTGTAGCACATTATAGCCTGGTTATGTGTCGGATACTTTTAGTATTTATAATAGTCCGCGGAGTCAGTGACATCATAGCCATCCGCCGTTGCAGTTTGAGTTTGTGCTGGACTGAAAGGGAGCATGCTTAACTTATTCCACTTGCTAATTCTCTAGCAAATTTGGAAGTATGTAAACGCAACCCACGTTAATATCTACAGTAGCAAGTTCTGTCTAACCGACCGCCATTGAGCACAGAGTCTGCAAAGTCCTGCTCAGACTACAACTGGGATGCTGCACGGCAGTGACGTGAATTAAAATCAGGAGTTGGTGTAGTTGGAATAAAAGCCTCTTAAATACCCCGAATGACAACAACAAAGCACCTCCGAGACACTCCAAACTCAAAAAACAAATCAATGGTGAAATGGAGTTATGTGGCAGATAATGCCTTATGGTGCAACCCAGTTAACTCTTCCAAGTTGGAAAGTAGGAAATTTCCCAGTTGTCTCGCGTCATTTCACAGAGACATACCCCGTTTACGTCGGAATATTTCAGTTCCAACTCTGAGCTCTTGATAGTTATACTTATGTCATGCAGTAAAATGGAAATTAACTATTTAAAAATTATTTGTATAAAAATATTTTCATCTCTTTGCCGTCCTGCAGTTGTTGAAGCATATTGGCAAGTTTTCTTGTATTTTAATTCCCTTACTTTCTATCTTCAACTCACCCCATCCCTTCAACAGCTTTATTTGAGCCGTTCTTTTCCCCTTAGATTCTTCTAAATGAGTTGGGCTTTGATGACGGCTTCATCACTCCCTTCCGAGAGCGCTACCTGCATCCACTCACCTCCCTGCTGTACCCGGACTGTGGAGGTCGCTGTCTGGACAGCCACAAGGCTTTTGTTGTTAAATATGAGATGAATGAAGATCTGGATTTGAGCTATCACTATGACAATGCAGAGATCACTATTAATGTTTCCCTGGGCAAAGATTTCACAGATGGAAACCTTTTCTTTGGAGATATGAGACAGGTGAAACCTTAGTGGAATGCTTTCAGCTCAACATTTATCATTATTTTTATCACATATAAGATAAACCCAGTTTTAAGAATGTAGTGGTATGAAGATACAAGCTTTTTATGATACTCGTGATTTTCTATGCCTTATTTAAGTGTTTTGGTTATGTTGCTTCTTACAGGTGCCTGTAAGTGAGACTGAGTGCACAGAGGTTGAACACAGGATAACTGAGGGGCTCCTGCACCGGGGCCAACATATGCACGGGGCCCTACCAATCTCCTGTGGCCAGCGTTGGAACCTCATCATTTGGATGAGAGCCTCAAAGGAACGCAACAAACTGTGCCCCATGTGCAACAGAAGGCCCTCGCTGGTGGAGGGTGATGGCTTTGCAGACGGATTTACAAAACACTCAGAAGCCCAAAAGAATGGTTTATGTGCATTAACTTGAAAATATCCAGCTGCAATTTGTCTTCGACAATCGACGCAGAGACTTTAGGAATACACACACCCATTTCCTCTACTACTAGGCTCTTAAGGTCTATTCCTGATCACTAGTCGTCAGTTTGCGAGCGGTGTGGGCTTCAGGAAACTTTTTTAAAATAATTTATAAGAACTAATTGTAATGAATGGTATTTTGTAATGTTTTTCAATATATAATTACTCAATCATGGCTGTAAAACCGCTATCAATAATATTCAACCCTGTAGGAACTCCCACCAACAACTTTGGAATATGAAGCCATCCTATCCATTATCTATGCCAGGGATCTCGAACTCATATCCATTTTGGGCCACATAAAGATAATGAATGTCCTTAAAAAACCATTATGAATCCGGGTCATTATGGCTAAATCACAGGTAATGTGACATCTCGAAATTAGAATTATTGCTGTTTTTGAACCCTCTGAAGTAAAAATACATGTTCAGGCCCTACATAGCAGTCAGAATCACTGTAAATGTATGACTGGTAAAACGTTATGCAATTTATAACTCAAAGAAAAAATTATTTTTATCCTCGCCTCAATTTTTTGTGAAAATATAAGTGCACATAGCTACAATGGGTAGTTGGGAACTGAAACACACTATGTGGCAACAGAATAACTAGTTGACTACTCAAATTTCAAATTTGAAAAGTACATATGTAAAAATTATTTCTTTACATAATTTTTTCTTTGGGTATGTCCAGGAGCTTTAGAGGGTCCTATGGTTTGTCCAAACCTATCCAAATTGAAAACATTTGGGAAAAGTACAATGACTTTTGAATGTGTCAACCCATATGCTGTAGTGTCTACCAGTCTAGCTCTGATCTACTTCAGTTTCATTAATATTTATATTTATAGCCTAATTTTACATTTTTTTCGAAATGATCAGAATATCTAAATTTGTTATCTAATTTTTGTCTATTTTTCATCTAAATTATATAAATATTAATTTTCTAAACACTACAACATGTTTCACCGATAACACATCAAGTTTTATTACTAGATCTAGTTGATCCACCGGAACGAATAAGGTAAAAACAGCCCCGAACTACCAGGTATACTTTTAATCTCACCACAAAAATTGCTGTTATCCTTGTTATCCCTCACAATTGCTAAAAATAATAAAATCGATACTTTGCCTTCCTGTTAAAAGGGAGTTTTTCCTTTCCACTGTCGCTTCATGCTTGCTCAGTGTGAGGGATTGCTGTGAATTACACAACACAATCTTCTGTGGTTCTCTAAATTCTACATTAAACATTGTATTGGAATAACTCTTCTTGTAAAACGCTTTGAGATGACATCTGTTGTGAAACGGCACTATATAAATAAACTGAATTGAAAATGGAATTGAATTGAATATCGATACAGTATCGCAACATAAAATATTTCGATATACTGGTGTAGCGATATTTTCTAACATCCCTAAATATCAGTCTCAACAAGTACTTCTAAAATAAATGATACTGAACATCTTTTCATAATGATGTGATTAAAGCTATTCAATTTAACACTGATTCGAGTGATAAGAGTATTTAGGTGCATATAAATAGAACTTAAAGGGTGGGCTGCTGCCCATCTTCAGCAATCGTCGGGTGCAAAGTGGGGCATACCATAAACCGGTTGCCAGTCCAACAGAGGGCTATAGAGACAGACACACTGGAGAAAAAATCATACAGAACATTCAAACTCCATGCAGAAAGACCTCAGGCTGGGTTTTGAGCCAAGGAGTTTTTTTACTGCACCACTATCAAGATGGGGCTGTGGAGCTTCATGAAGCAATACCAATCTTCCTTATCGCTACTTGCCAGAGTTTTCTGTAAATATAGGATCTAAAAAAAATCTTCTCTCAAACCAAACAACCTTCTAAGTGCATGTGGCTCTAGTGTGGTCACATAATTTGATTTGAGCTATTTTAATCTAAATCTTTGTATTTATTTGTTTGTGATAAAATGTCAGGAATAGTCAGATTTACTTATCTAACATCTTCTTAATGAGATTTGCTAGTACTTCTTTGGTCTGGTAAATGTGTTTCATGAAGATTTGTCAAATTCCAAATCTGTTTCGCGCAGAGCTGCTGCATTACCTTCAGCTGAAAAGACAGATTAATCAGTTCAATTCTACCAGTGATCTTCTCCATGGATAACCCTGCACTACAGCCTATGGGGAGCTTAATAGCCATTTTACACTTGGGTCTGCTCGGTCTGATACGGGTTGGTTCGGCCCCGTTATAGAGCGTTTTATACTACCCCCGGCCAGGCCGAGTCTACCCTTTTTTCGGACAAAAAAAAAAGAAGAATGAAAATAAATGGTGTGATAAAAGTTCTTCTCTGGTACAAACCGCCTTGGAGACTATCAATATGAGTACCCATCCATCCATTTTCTGAACCGCTTAGTCCTCTAGGGGTCACGGGTGCCTATCTCCAGCTGTCAACGGGTGAGAGGTCGCCAGTCCATCAGAGGACAAACAACCATGCACGCACACACCTAAGGACAATTTAGTGATCAATTAACCTCCATGCAGAAAGGGCCGGGATACAAAGCCACAACCTTCTTGCTGCAAGGCATCAGTGCTAACGGTTGCGCCACCGTGCAGCCCCAAACAAGTACCTCTGTTAAAATTATACCTAATTTTGTGTGCTTCAATTGTGAAGGCCTGCCTCCGATTGTGTCAGTGTGTGGGTCCCAGCTGCATTGATATGGAAATAACCATGGAAAACTGATATGAGCGAGTGTTTGTTTTTCTTATTGGGCCGGTGCAGGAGTACAACTGGAACTGAATACATGCTCATTGACCAATATTGCAAAATAGCACCAAATTAAATATTTGTTTATTTTCAATTCAGGCTTGATTTTCTGTGTGTGAAAACCATGTCAGCAGTGCACAACTGCACAAGAGGGCAGCTTAGAGGGAACATTGCACCAACCCTCTAGGATGGAGACGAGCAGTCCGCCAAAGCGCCCACTGTTGTGAAGCAGCCCACCAGCCCAGGTCCCCGACCCCGTAGGGAGAGCACCTCTGGCTAGATAGAAAAAGCCTCCCTGCCAGCAAAGACGACTCCCAGCGCCACCTTTGCATCAAAGGCCCCCGCACCCAAGCAGGAACACAGCGTACACACCAGCCCATAAACCCCAGTTCCATACCTACCAAAGACCAGCAAACCCACCAGGCTGACTTTCACCATCCCCCAACCACTGCTGTGCGACGGATCAGCAAGCGACCGAATGTAGCGCCCCCATCCACATCTATTAGAAATTAGTTTTCTCTGTGGCAAGTTTTTTTTTGTACATTTGTTTGTTAAAAAGGCCCAAGTTTTGTGATCACAACTGACTTGTAAAATAAATAAAACCGGTAAAATATTCAAGGGGTGAATACTTCTTATAGGCACTGCAGATGATAATTTTTGCTATAGAAGAAATGAAAATCAAAGTCAGTTTTTTAATAGTGAAGGTTTAATTCAACCACTCAGGTGTATGTTCAGTATCTGTCTACAGCACACATTGTGTGTTTGAAAATGAAAAACACAAATATCAATCTGTTGGTTACAGTTTTAAAAGAAGTGAGACTATACACACAACATCAGCACCTTTTGGTTGTTTCTTTTTGTTCTTGCTAACTGTGCCAATCTGAAAAATTGTGAAGGGAAATGGAGGGAAAAAGGCTCTTTGAGACACAACAGACACACTTAACACAAACATGTACATGCTAACAATGAGGGATGCAATACCGATACTTGGATCTGAGTACCAACACAGATACTTCTATCACACAAAAAATGCAAGAACAGTAATATTTTCTTCAGTTGATTTGAAATAGATAAAAAAATTAAAATTAACAAAAAACTAATTTTTCAAGTTAAAAATAAACATTTCCTGTGAAATTATTTAATGTTCCCACATTTTACGTATCGGTTCATGGTCTAGGTCAGCTGGCCGATACGATACAAGTACATTAGAACAGTATCAGCCCAGATATCAGTATCGGTACATCCTTACTAACAATAGAAGGCAGAGCTATATATACAAGAGGATGTGCAGTTTCTAAAATAGGTGATTCCACGTTTCCAGCCTCAGGAACAGTTGGCATAATTTGGTAATTTTGGTTAATTACAGTTGTAACTTAATAATACAGAACTGCCTGTATTAAAATTACAGTGTATTAAATACATAAACTTTAAATGTGTTTTAAAGAAATACATTTTTTTCTGTTCAGTGTCATTTACATTATACAAGCAAATAAATACATTCAGATTGTAATCAACTATACACAGGACCAGGTCATGACATACTTATTCAAGACGTTTCCACACTTTTTTTAACTACAGTCTGACAACAGTATCCACCCCTCAGCGAGCAAGCATGGCTTTTTACTGATTCCAGGTTTGCACTGGCATCTTTCAGTATCCTATTCTGTCAATAAGATATCATAATGTGGTCTCACTGCTAATGTCTCGTCCCCTGTGGCGGTCCATGTCTGAGTCGTAGTCTGACTCCATCTCAATCTTGACCTGAGGCACAGGGCAACCCATCCCTCGGGCCATAGGCATGGCTGGTGATGATGGGCAGGAGATCTTCAAGTGGAGGGTGATGCTGAGAAAGGGCAAGCTCTAGTTACCAGACCACCCACAGCCAAAAACACAGAGGGACTACTAGAAAGGACAGCGATGTTCAGGTATGAGGTATTATGACTCCAACCAAAAAAGCCAAAATACCTTATAACTGAGTACAGGAGAGAGACCAGATAGTTTGTTTTGCCCCTTTATAAATATGTTTTCTTTAGTGAGAAGCTAGATACATAGCTCGATAGTGGGAATCTGACATAGTTTGAAAGATACATTTTAAAGTCACCCACAAAATGTACAGTGCCTTGTAACACACTGGAATGAAGGATAATGATAGCTGGCTTTCAAATGGTGAGCATGTGTATTCCATCCCCTTTACTCCAATACCCCTAACTTCAGAGGTCACCTAATTGAGTCCAGCAATGTGTAATGTAACTTAATCTCAGGACAAATCCAGGAGAACATTATTAAACACTTAAGGTATTAGCCAGTTTAAGGTGGCTTGGACATTTGGTTAGCATGCCTCCTTGAAGCGCATTTTATTATGAAACGTTTCCTACACGCAAAGCTTTGGAACACAAACTTTAAAACACCTGTAGAGCGGACCGATAATGTCTGTAAAAAGTCCCAGTGCTACTGTACTCTAATAACACTAAATCATGGAATGTCTCTTGTCTTGGTCGGAACAAACTGCTCCTCTAGTATCCACTACTTTAACCAATGCCAGGATTTTATTTATTTTTCTCTTTTAAAACTGGTCCACAAACCATTGCCAATGCCTCATTCTCTGCATCTATATTAATTTACTCATTTAACTTTAGACACATTTCTTATAATGAGGTTTTGTGAAATTAACTGTCTGAGCTTGGAACGTTTGTGAGTCAAATAAATTGGTGTGTGGTGTCTTGTCATTGTCGTGCGGCCGGATACCACACACTGTATAACCAAAATGGTTTTATTCATGATGTTTTATCACCGTGTGTGTGGTCTGAAAGTCTATTTTAAATCCTTCCATGTGAACCAGGCCTTATGTGTCTAGATTCAATTCAAAAAAGATGAGTGCAGCTGTTCTCACTTCAACTAATCAGAGGGTGAACCAGAATATTTAGGATATGGGAGAACTGCAGAGGATGTCAGAATTAACTCAGCCACAGGTATGGGTTATTTGTGTTTTAGAAATTTGCAAGTTTTGATCAGACCAAAAACCTACCTTCTATTCTGGTAAGTTACTCCTTGGGGTACTTAATTGTGACCAAAAATGAGTCTGTTTTAGTGTTTTTTTCCCTTTATTTATTTCTCTGAAAGGAGGGTTACTGGTACCTTTCAGGGGAAAAAAAGAGGGAACTTTTTGATAGGTGCTCCTTTTGTTTAGAAGAGGCATTTGCTTTTTTTTTTACATCTCTTTTTTCCTCTAGAAGTGTTTTTAGATTCTTAATTTGACTGTTTAGTAAAGTAATCTGCTCTTTCATTCAAGACTTCTTTTGGAAGTTAACATAAAACTGTTACCATGAAAATCTTATATGTCTATCTATCTAGAAGGAATGTATGATAAACCTTAGAGCTGTCAGTGGCTTCTCTCTGTCTCTGATAGTTAAACATGCTTCTTTCAAAGCAATGCAGACATTATGGGGTTGTTGTTTTTTTCCAAAAACATCAAACTCGTCACACAGGACAAAAAAAAATTACAGCTAATTAAGTCAGGAGAAATTGCTGTGGTTCTGAGTGTCAAGCTAAGGTAAGGCTGAATTTGACTGGCCGCTGTGACCTCCCCCCAGCACAGTTAGGAAAAAGAAACAACCAAAACAGAGCCTGATGCATATAGATATATTTAACTACAGACAGTGGCCTGTATGTACAAGATGCACACCAACTATAAAGATCATACATCATGTCACCCATCTCCTGAAATCCAACATTGTTAAATTATACAAAGAAAAGGGATTGGTGGCTTTCAGGTAAATTACATTTCACTTAATCACACCTCCCTCCTCAAACAAGTGCCCTTCGAAAGGCTTCCAAAGTGACAACCGACATCAGTGAAGCGCTACTGTCTGCTGAACTGTGTACAGAGGGCCATGGAGTAAATGTACATGTTAATCTGCATTGCCTTAAAGTGCATGGAGACTGAACTGACATTTAAAGATGCAGATAAAATTTAACCATAAAGCCAGTGCCATCTGTAAATACTCTGCTTTCAGAAAGGAAAATGTCCATTTGTAAAGTGAACAAGTTTCTTTAAAAGTATTCAGAGAACAAAGGAGAGGGTAAAACGGCAACAATACAGTGCACATTGTTTAAGATTGTGAACTAACTGTCCTACACTGAAAGCATAAGCCAGGTTCAGAATGTTAACATAACAGTGGTTGGCCAATTTCCATTTCATGATCATGAAATTGATGCTAAGTAAATACAAATATATTGTGGGCCAACAGACTTTGCCAAAATATTCACACTGCTTTGTCACATTTGTCACAGCCACAACCTTAAAGTTTTTTTGGGGATTAAGATAAGTAAATCTGGAGAAATGTATCCATCACACTATTTCAGACTTAATTTTAATGTTTTTGACCTCAAGAAAGGGTCCAAATATTTATAATCTTGTTAATTAAAATCTTTATATTTTACCAAGTATTTCACATGGCTAAGCTTTAGACAATTAAACATTTCAAAGAGCACATGATAAATATAGGTAATATATCTATTACAAGCTCCTAAATACTTGCAGGTTTGCTTGTTTGTTTAGATTGTTGTGCATTACTCATGGCAGACTCAGTTGTCAGTTCTTATAATAATCTGATTTATAAATCAACACTGTAAGAAATCAAACTGCCCTAGACGTTCTAATCTTCCAACCTGGAAGTGACTATTTACGGTTTTCACCAATTGATTTGTGAAGGAAGTCACACTATTTGACTGGAGTGAGTCTAATTAAATAGGAGTGGGACTATTTGATTAAAATTACTAAGAAGAGCAAATGCTGTACTCAACTACAAAGCAGAGAAAATAGAAAAATGTAACATTATTAATGAAATGTACTTGTAAAGTTCTGTAAAATTGGTATACATATGTGCAAATCTGTTGCCAATCAAACTATGAAAAAGGTTTTGCCATTCTATAGATCTGTGGTGTTCTTTTTCTCATACTGAATTGTTTTGGATAATAAAACACGTTTATATAATTTTGAGCAAAACCTACGTAAATGCAGCATGTTTCTTTCAAAAAATGATTCCTTGTTGAAGGAAAAAAGCTACCCAAACCGACCTGGTCATTTGTGAACCCTAAACTTAAAAAATGATTGTGCAACCCCTGTCAGCTCCAGCGGCCATCCAGCCTTTGCAATTAATAAAAAATCAGTGTTTTTAGATGTTTTAGCCACACTTGAGGATCATGTCCCCCCCCATTTAAAATGTTGTTTAAAGTCATCATGAAGAATCACTAATAAGATTTCAGACCAGACTTGGATTTGACTACTCCAAAATACTTCATTTTATAGTACTATGCGCCATTCAGAGATGGACTTGCTGGTGTCCCTTTAATCATTGTCCTGCTGCAAAACCCAAATGTGGTAGAGCCAAACATAATAAATTGATTTACCAAAAAAGCCACAAACCCGTGTAGCATTGTCCCTCAGGTTTTTCTGGTAAATACCAGAATTCATAGTTTCCTCAATTGCAGCAAGGCGTCCAGGCTCCTCATCAAAGCAGCACCAGACCATCACATTACCACCACAATATTTGACTATGGATTTGATGTTCTTTTACTGAAATACTGTTGGTTTTATCACAAAAGACAGTGGGACTCTCAGCTTGAAGTTCCTTTTTTATTTTGTTACTCCAAAGTAGAGATTCCCAAAAGTCTTGGTAGGCCGCATGCTGAACCCTGATAATGTGTATAGAAAATGAATCTCGTTCCAACCTCTAGCATCTACGTACTGTTTGCTTCATAAAATGAATAGTATATTAAAATTGAGTTCAAAAGTAAAAGTCTTCCTTTTTAATCTTAATTTTTTTAAATTATGTTTTAATTCGGGACTAGCTTGTTTTGAAAGTAGTAAAAGTAGTAACATGGCTGCTACATAATCAACTGACACAGTGACATATTCAGATATGGAGACAGCAGTGATCATTAGAACAACTATAAAACTGCTACAAAACTGGGTAAACATGTATGTAGAAAGTGTTACATGCATTTAACATCTACGAAACATGAAAGGGATAGATTTCAGACTTATGCAATGGAATATGTACAAGAATGCCATGATTGAGTATGCTAGAATAGGAAGTTGCAGTGTTGCTGCAAGTATGGTTTCTGATTGATTGATTGATTTGATTTGGACATTTATCTGGATTTTGCAAGGATGTAGATTGGTGTAAAAATTATTCACCTAAAAGGCCTTTCTGTGGACCCTCAACAGCAGGAAGGCAAAGGCATCATGCACACCAATCCCAGGCTGGTAGGCAAACTGGAGGGGATTCCAGTCGACTTTTCAGTTTAGCCAAACCAGCCGGACAGTGAATAACTTGAGGGTCTTAGGACTTAGTCAATCAGGTCCGGGAGCCCTGCATGCTTGTAATTTCTCCAGCTGTCTCCTGACCTGGCCCAGGGTCACCGTCATAGGTCTAATGAACAGGATGAGGCCAGAGGCGAATCCATGTTCTCGGAACAGGAAGACCCTGGGGATAAACCCATGTTCATTGGAGAGAATACATGGGCAGGACTATGAATGGAGCTCTTGGGGTGCACTGCACTGACTCTATTAAAAAAAACGTCAATCTCATTTGCTCACTCTACATTCCCCTCCTTCTGGTGCTGGTCTCTGGTATTGAAGCCAGTAATTCCCTTCATAAACACCCACACATCTGATCTTATTCTGCTTAAGGCAGTCCTCAAGCTTCCTCCCATAAGCCTCCATGCTCCTCCTCAGCACCACCTTAAGTTCCTGTTGGATCCTCTTCAGCTCAAACAGATCCCCATGCTGAAAGGCTTGCTTCTTTTCATTAAGACGATGCTTCAAGTCATTAGTGACTTGTTTATTAGGGAAGCATCGAACAGCTAGATTTTTAACAGGCAGTAAATGCTGCTAGCACATCACAACCGTTCTGGCTTCTCTGCACTGGCTCCCCATTCCCTACATGATTCAGTTTAAAATTCTTACCTTTGCTTTTAACTGTCTCAAGATGATGCTTTAAACACTAGTGGATCGTGGTTGGCTAGACAATGTTGACGTCGGGCGACGTCACTACAATGAGACGCTCAGATTGGTTGAAGTGCTGCATCAAAAGCTCAGCTAGGTGAACTTTTGCGTTGCTGTCTTTTGGCGCTGTGAAGCTTGAAACACAGGAAAAATTGCCAATGCACACAAAGCCCTCTGATGGCCTCAACTACAGACTTTACATGTAATCTTGCCGCTCTTGACGCTGATGTTTGGGGCGGTGTGAATGCACCATAAGGCTTCACAGGCCTCCTGTGTCCATCTCCTCACAAACCTTGCAGGGATGGGAGACCTCTGAACCACATGTACATATTGCGGTATTTACTGCAACATATTATGGTCAAATCTCCCCAGAGGGGGCACAAGAGAAACACAAGAAGATTCAATATTTGCATAAAAAGACCCAGAATCGTATTATTCCGGGTTGTAGTTGTAGTGATGGAACATTGGTAAACTCGAATTCATTGTGAAATCATTCGTCTCCAGTGATGCACCAACACATCCTCACACCCAACTCGTCACATATGGACGCAAATGTGACGAGTTGGGTACCCCCCTCGCGTCATTTTTTGACACGCTCGGTGCTCCCGTTGTATGTTATACAGATCCCTAGACGTCAGTAATTTACAATGTGGCAAGGTACACAACGAGGGCCTGGGCGGGGACTTGATCCCACGACTCCCAGGTGAAAGTCATGTGCGCTAACCGGTCAGCCAAAGGGAATCCCCGTGGCCAAGCAGCCAGGGCACGTGATCTATCGGGGCCACAGTGACAGGACCTCCACACTGTCACATCTCTCCCCCTCTTATCACAAGCACGTCCTCGTGCTTCCGTGCAGGGTGCCACATCTAGATGTGACAGTGTGGAGGTCCTGTCACTGTGGCTCCGATAGATCACGTGCCCTGGCTGCTTGGCCACGGGGATTCCCTTTGGCTGACCGGTTAGCGCACATGACTTTCACCTGGGAGTCGTGGGATCAAGTCCCCGCCCAGGCCCTCCTTGTGTACCTTGCCACAACAACACGGGGAGGACAAGGAATCCGTTTGCTTGCTTGTTTAAAATAATGTATTTTTGTCCTTCTGTGACGTTAAGGTTAGAACATAAAACTTGTGGATTGGTTAAAATTGTTTGCTTAACTCAACGTACGGTATGCTATTCTGCTAGTTCGAACGGCTCTGAAACAAAATAAACTTCAGATGTTTACAATAAAGGACCACAACCATACAAACCGTTCTGAGCGCATCAAGGATGTTCTGAGGATGCTTTGGATACATACAAAAAGCATCTGAATATTTAGTCTGTAACTATGCTCACAGCAATGTCTGTGATGTGTTCTGGGTTGCATCTCTCATTCACATAAATCACAATCCCACCCCTATCATCTTTCCACTCATTGCCATCTCAATCAGCACGAATGGTTCTGAAGCCCGATATATTTACTCACTGATTGGAGATGTCAGGTTGAAGCCAGGATTTAGTATAACACTGCACTTACAAACCTCCTTCCAGTTCTTTACCAGAGCACACAGTTTCTCCCATCATTTTCAGTCGACCACACGTTCCCCATTAGGACAGATGGTACTGCTGATTTATATTTCTGCCGTCTCACCCTGATCTTCACTTCAGATCTACAGCCGCGCAGTTTCCTCTTGAGCTCACTCGGGATCACATAGAGAACTTCCAGAAGGCAGGAAGAGTTGGCCGGTACCAGTAATTGGTTGTGTGAATACCTAAACATGCCCTCCCTCAGCTCAGCACAGCTACCATCCAAAAACATGACCAAAAAACAAGGGTGGTGTGGTAATTCTGCATAAGGTTTAAACTTTTATCATTCAGAAGGTAAAAGACTGTTTATAAAGTTTGCATGGTTATGGGTCTGACACTATTGTTTATGCAGGAAAGCTTTTAAGTCATAAAACTCTGGGGTGAGTTTTTATTGCAAGCTGTAAAAAACAGGATGTCTGTAGAGTTGGGATGTTGCCATAAAACCATAAATTCAGAATGAGCTTTTAAGAAAAAACGTCTCACCCATATGACTGTATAATTTTCTGACAGCCAATAAGAGCTAAGACACTGTATGAAAATGTTCTGATTGGAGAGATTATAAACGCCCAGAGGCCCGGTTGTCTATAAAGCTATGAAATGAAGATCAGTTAATTGTTCAGATTTCTTTAAGTCTGGACCACAGAGAAACTAGGGCAACTTTCTCTGTAAACTGCAATTTGTTAATCTGTTCAAAATAAATGTTAAACTGGAAATTGGCTCCATTTTGTCTCTGCTTGAACATGCATTGAATTACTTATAATTATTTAATTCAACAAGATGGTGACCTCGACGTGTGCAGGGTTTTTGGACCGAAATCCAGTTATTTTTTTAAGTTAATTAACGGACATGTATTTGCTCTATTGACAATCTGCGCAGAGTTGCGTAGTTTTTTTAATTCTATTGATTGGTTAATCTAACATTGGGTAATGTTGTCATGCAAGTTAAATATGTTTTTTGTTTTTGTTTTGAGCAGATTGACTGTTGCAAGCCCGTGGTTGAAGCGGCTCCATTGTATGTGTCTCTCTTCTGAGCAGGACTGCGACCTGCTTTGCGCTCCGCAGAGAAACACCGGTGCATGCTGGGTGATGGAGTTTGTTACTCTGCAGGACAATGGAGCAGATGGACCGGATGGTGCGGTCCCTTCAACGACTAAAATCGGAGCCACAAGTGCGGATCGGGGCCCTAGAATTGGCCTTCTCAACTCCGGACAGGACGCTGTCGGAGAGAATCTTCAAAGCTGGCAAACGAAAATAGATTTTACGGGTGCCTGGGACGCACTCGGTTGAATCTGGAACGGATTACTTTGGAGAGGCTTGCGCTTCCTCAAGCGCGCGCATGGGCACCGCGAATTGAGTAGTGAAATGGTCCGGCAGTGTTTTTTTGGTGAGCTCCGACGAGGTTAGTGTTTTAAATTCTGCTTGTACAAGGGTGTCTATGTGTGTGTGTGAGATGTTTTTTACGCAGGCGCTTGGCGAGAAGTGCTGGTGATGTTGCGTTCTGGGTTAAAATGTTATAGTATAAATAATGAACTCGAGTAGAATAAATAAATTAACATAGATAAATAAATATATAACTGAATATGATGGATAACTGAAATTAAATATCTATAAGAATTAGTTGTGAACATTTACGACAGGCCATCAGAGCGGCCGCCCTAAGCTAGGAGCTAATACTGTCTGAGTTGTTTACTTGATAGCACGGCTAACATACGATAGCTGTGCCTATGTGTTTTAATAAATAAATTAGTGGTTATAGGCGGTTTTCTGCCATCTGTTCGAGTCTTTTGAGGGGTTTTCTGGAAGCCGGCGCCAGGAAATTGTAGTTGAATCGTGTTTGCTGTGCGGGACGGCTAAAATTGGAAAAAAATGTTTCAGTCCGCGTGGACGAACAGGAGATTGTTTTTGTTCGTGCCGAATTTAAGTTTGGTACAGTGGTATAAATTGTGCGGATTAAGTCCTGGTATTGCGGTAAGTCATCTTCTAAAGTGTGTGTTGTGATTTTTTGGAGTGTTTTCGCCGTACGTTTTGTACTGTTTTAGCTTTCGTTTCACAGAGAACGCTAACGGTAGCACGTTGCTATAGGCTGTTGTGCTAACTTAGCGGTGGTGGCTGACTGCATGTTCTATGTGTTGCAAGCTGAAAGTTGATTTTGGATAGAAAGTGATTACAGACTCCTGCGGACGATTGTCTTGTTAAGACTTAAACGAATTTGGATTTTGTTAAATTTTTCTGGTTACTTAGGATGTAAAACGGCCAAATTTATTTGGGATAATTATGCATGTTACAATTAAACGAAAATGACTAAGAACAGTTACTCATGAGTCGATTCTGACTTGGTGTAGTTTTAATTTTTGATTTCATCTTTAAAATTAAAAAGAGGGAGTTTATAGTCAAAATAAAAGATGCATTTTTTGAATCTTTAAATAGGTGGATTTTTTGCTTTTTTGATTGATCTAAGCAGGAGTTGTTAAGTTGGCCTAAATAAAGATAAAGCTATAAGTAGTAATTATAAGCATTTAACGAAAAGCAAACGGTATTAATTGGAAAGCAATAAACTGGTTTAAATTATTTTAATAAGCACCGTGTTGAATGGTACAGAAAATGAGTCTGTGATTTAAATAAGTATCATTTATGCAAAAATTATGTTTGGCTTATTTCTGATGGCTCTATAGACTTTAGAAATATAGCTTGGTCTCTGAATGAATGACCTAAAGGAGACTGGTGTTAAATTATTTACACAATTGAACATTCTTAAGGATTTTCTGGACACTAAATGCTTATTGGATTTATCAAATTTCAACTGGGGCTCAAGAAGTAACCCAGCATATTTCAATTCCGTTACAAATTAAATGTTTTTACCATGCAAAACAACACTTATCATAGTGATAGTTTATAAACTAGTGGGATTTGAATGTTTGGTTTTAAAAAAGAAAACATTAAAACACAGAGTCATCTTTAAGTAATCAGTTTGTTTTTTAACAGACTGGGGATAAATTTGGAATTGGTCTAAGGATTGAAAGTAACAATTAAAGTCTTTGGTAGATTTATTTAAGAACAAATAATGAATATCATCGGTGATCGAAAATGATGGTTTAATTTGGAAGTAAGAAGTAAATTCTAAATTCATTTATTTTGATCGTGTAGAGGCAAAATGTGATTGGACCAGCTACATTGAAATAATTTTTACCATATATTTGAATGCACATTTTGTTTTGACAAATAAGAATCGGTTTTGGTTTTGAAATTTAAGATTAAGCTAGTTTATTTGATGCTGAGAGTAAATTTACAGGTCCTAAAACATTTTGGAATAGATCTGATCCTAGAATAATGACATAATATATCATTTGATTAGTGGGGACTCTGTAACTGACAATTTATTTAGATTTTTGATTTTATTTTCTTTATTTTTTCTTATTTTTATTTTTATTTTTTGTTTTTTCCTCTTTCTCTCTCAAAATTTATATATTTGGTTCGATTTGGATTAAGACCCAGATTTTTGAACTGCGGTCTGTTTATTAATTAGAACTTTGGAAAATGTTAATTTGGGAAGCTGGATTAAAGAAAACGTGATTCAGTGGTAATGTATTTGACTTCTCTAGAAGCTTCAATTTAATTTGGTGTTTATCATTGGAGAAAATAAAATAAAAAAGAAGCCTGAGAGGAAAAGAGGGATACTGAAAAGAAAAATGCTGGTTTTTATTTTTTATTTTATTGCGACTAGTTTTTGTTTAGAGAAATCTCATCTCTTGAACCTCTTTTATTGAATTTTTTGTTTTGTTTTGTTTGACTGCTGAGGGGAATTAGACTATTGAGTATCCTACGAAAATTTAAGAGGAGTTTTAGTTGCAAAAATCACTTTGACTATGTTTAGTTCCCTTCACAGAATCGGACAGATGTTTTTGAAGTATGAAAAGTTTTCATTGTTTACAATCAAGAATATTTGGGCAAGTGAGCACATTTGGGTTTGTTTAAAGAGGAATCATATAAGCAAAAGTACTTTGAATGGATATTGGATTGTGTTAAAAAAATATATATAATTTAGGTTTGGCAAATATTTATAGGGAAGTTGTTTTGTCGGTGATTTAAATCTTGGATTTTTCTTTAGAAATATAGATAGACTTTGAAGTATAGCAAACTGAAGACTGTTTTTGTAAACTATGTTGTGTTATCAGTGAGTACTCTTCTCTGGTTTTGTTTTAAACATTTGATGTTTTTAACTTTTTTCAACATCAACAACAGTTATCTCAATGTAAGTAGCATACTTATATTAGCAGAAAGTATTAATTGATTAAAGGGACAGAGTCGGGGAAAAGTGGTGTTAAGTCTGATTACAAAGGGGTTTAGTTCAATATGAGCTATTCGTCTCAACCTCAGTGAAGCGAAACCAGGAGAGCCACTTTTCCATAGCGACTTTTTAAAAAAAAGGGATAGAACCTTTGCAGATGGTTATTGCCTTTATTTTTGTTATTGCAATGTTTTAGTGGTGTATTAGCAATATCTAACAGAAAAATCCAGCCTTTTTGTTTGTTTCTTTTTTGATTTAATTTTGTTTTTCTAAGAACTAAGCGTGTTGATGAGATATTGCGATGCTCCATCTTTATAAATGTTTAATTTACACATGAGATGAAAGAGACATTTATCAAATTGAAAAAATTGAGGAAGGCATTGCATTGATGAAATATAGAATATAAATTGGATGAAAAATGAAGGAATCATTAATTAAAATACGCAGGGGAAGTATTAAAACAACAGTTTAATTAGACGTATAAGGATTGATTATTATTCCTGGTGGAGAGAGCAAACCTGTTGATTGGTATATTTTTACCAGAATTAATATTGAAGAAATTATTACTAGTAGAACTGATTGAAGTAAAATTAAAATAGAGCCCACATAGGCAGTCTGAGTGTGGAAGATATTTAAATTCAGCATTCGAGGAAGGAGACTAATGAATATGAAGATAAAATGTTTGAATGTAACTTGATTTGAATAAGCTGAGAGGATCGACTGTCTGTTTTTTTTTTCTTACTCTAATTATATATTTTTTCTCTTTTTCTCATCCTGCAGCAGAAAAACCCCTCAGATAAACATTCTTGAGATGGAATTTATGATCCTGGGGAGATGAGATGGGTGGGGGTGCGTGGGCTGATGACAATAGTGCCAGGCGCCCGCCGTAACGGCCACAGAGAGAAACATCTTTACGACCAGCGCAGAATTACGACTCTCTTGTGCTCTGCTCCCAAACACAGGGGGGCACAGGTGACTGTATATTTTCAGGGGTGAGCTGGAGGCCCCCCTCAAAAGAGCACGTTTCCTCATGCTGAGCTGAACTTTCAAGGACAATGTGTGAATTCACTTGGCTGGCGTGAGAAGTGATGATCAAAGACTGTTGATTCAATGTCACTGTTGCTGAATTAACCACAAGAGTTTCTGTTTGTCTGATCGAAGGTGGCCGCAGTTCTACGTATTTTGATAACCCCATGTCTTCCCCAGGATTATCTCCGGGTAAAATACCACCATTTACCGGGAACAAAATTTGGCAGAAAAAATTGGGCCGATAGCAGGGGGTTGCTGGCTGGTGAGAGAGAAAAAACATTTTTTTTTCTTTCTTTTACGTTTTCATCCACAGGGATGTACTGAATTTAAGAATCAATTTGGGTAAACAAGCAAATGGATAGTAATCAGTTGAACTGTACACAAAAAGTGAACTCTTGAGCCTGCTCTTGTTTTTAAATCCATTAATGAGGGAGGTGTTTTTGGTTTAGTTTTTAGGAAAAACAACGGTGTGTCAAAATAATGTGGATTTGCTCTTTCCCCAGGGATTATTTTTAATTAGATGGGTGAAATAATTTCTTGGCACAATGCAGTTGAATTAGATTGAAAAGGAGTGATCACAAGACCGGATCAAAAAACTGTCTTTTTTAGATGTTTACAAGCTTATGCCCCCAGGATTATCTCCAGGATTCAGCAGCATTTGAGGAGCACACAGTCTCCTCTGGTCACAGCTGCTGAAGGCGTCCAAGGTACAGCTCCAGGTCGAAGGCGTGAGGAGTCCAGTGGTTCAGCAAAGTTCCAGATGACAGCTGGGAACACACACAAAGTGCAGCTCCACGCCAACGACGAACCGGGTCGGATTCTGCCTAAGGAGGGTCGTGAAGGGTTTGACCAAGCTGAATCGGAAGCTGGGGCCACAGGCGGCGGGGCCTAGCTCACCCAGAAGGTTGTTTGGGTGGTGATATTACTCATCCAGTGTGATCTATGTGCCAATGAATGAGATGGGCAATTTGGAATTGCCATCTCAAAAGAGGGATCTACAGAGGAAGATCACAACTCACCAATCAGCTGCACAGCAGGTTTTGACCAGCCCACAACGGTGGGCTAAGCTATAGGAAGCGGGGCCTGTCTGTGCATTTGTGTATATTGGGGGAAATGCTCAATTAATGAAGTAATTGGCATTTCAGAGAGTGGTTATTTGCAAATTTGGGAGTAAAAAATGGAACACTAAAAAAAAATAGGAGCCCTCCACACTGATCAGCTCTGTATATCGCTCTCCAGCTGCCAGGAGCCATTGAGGGGGATAAAATGAGTGAAGAAAGAGGATCAGAATACAAATAAAGACTGAACATTTATTAATATTTTTTTTTGCATTTTACAGGTTGTTTAACTATTTGATTAACTATTTTATTCACAAGTGAAGAGTCGTAACACTGCCTAAAAGGGTTCTTAATACCTTCTATTTCACAGGTTTCTTAACACTTTAAGTTTGATTTCTTTCAGAATATAATATAGTAATAATGTCTATGTTCATGGATTTTCTGAGCTTCTTCCACAGTATTAACATGTATCAAGTCAGATTTAATTATTTCTTCACATGTAAGACATTGTGGGTTTTGAATTAGTTTGTGGGAATTGTTAAAATAAATTTTTTGGTTAATGCCAAAAGAGGGTGAATCTATGATTAACAGATTTACATTTTTTAATGGGAGTTAAGGTTAAAAAAGGTACTTTAATAGTTTGTGTTTTGAATTTTAGTCTGGAATACTTCATGTTTTTAAACTGATAAAATTTCTTGGATTTGATTTTTTGCATTCTCAAAAAGCTTTACAGGTTTTGATCTTTAATCAATCCATTTTTAAAAATGGATTGAAAAGAGGGAATTGTGGTAATTCTGCATAAGGTTTAAACTTTTATCATTTAGAAGGTAAAAGACTGTTTATAAAGTTTGCATGGTTAAGGGTCTGACACTATTGTTTATGCAGGAAAGCTTTTAAGTCATAAAACTCTGGGGTGAGTTTTTATTGCAAGCTGTAAAAGCAAGGATGTTTAGATAAGAAACTGGGAAAAAAGTTTTTAGAGAAGCAGATAGCCATTTAACCATAAATTTTTATAATGAACCTTTGACCCAGAACAGAGACGATTCCTTTTCTGACTCCAGGATTCTCTGACAGCAAATCATTGCTCAGACATTGTTTGGAAATGATCGGATTGGAGTAAGATTTCGAGGAGAAGGAACGCCTACAACCCCAGAGGCCCGCTTGTCTATAAAGCTGTGAAATAAAAATCAGTTAATTGTTCAGATTTCTTTAAGTCTGGACCACAGAGAAACTAGGGCAACTTTCTCTGTAAACTGCAATTTGTTAATCTGTTCAAAATAAATGTTAAACTGGAAATTGGCTCCATTTTGTCTCTGCTTGAACATGCATTGAATTACTTATGATAATTATTTAATTCAACAGTGGCCAGGACAAAGTAAAAAACCTATCCATATGCAGTTATTAGTCCAACTCTTCCATTAGTTCAAAGTACCCCAATATAAAGGCAAGGAGCTTTATTAAAAGCTACTACTAAGAACTACTGATTACAAGCTGCTGCTGCAACAGTCTTTCCATTTTGAGTTGAGGTAGGTGAGACCAAAACTGGTCAAGAATTAAAACATCAATCATAAAAAAACTGTGCAATTAAAAAAGGAGAACTGTTCGTTTTTAACTGAGTATGAATGTATTTATTCTATGAAGCAAAATCTACATGGATGCCAGAGGTCGGAACAAGATGAAATGAAAACCGGGTTCGCCGTACAGCCTATGGAGTCATCAAGATATTGAGTAAATCTGAGACGGATGCTTTTTTTTAGCTCAGTATTGTCAATAGAACTCTCGCAGGGATAACAGTTTTGCACAAATGTTTTTTACTACTATTTTTTTTTGGGAATCATGAACATCATCCTTCATTTAGGGAATTTAAGTTCTGAGATCTTTTATCCTACAACATTTCAGACAGGTTCTGTTTAAGTGATTTTTACAGCTCTGATTGTAACCATGTCTGGGTGTGACTAATGGTAATAAATTACTTTGTTACAATTTATTAATTTAACAGAGGGATAATTACTTTTATACATTGTTGGTTGGTTTGGGTAGCCTTTTAACTTTAATGAGAAATCATAATTTCACATCAGCTTTTTGTGATGACTCAGGTTATCTCTCATGACCTTGTTTGATCTGAAATCAGAATAAATGTGTAAAAATGATAAACGACAAGAAATAAGCTCAAATAAAAACAATCTTTCTATTCTGTACCAGAAGTGGATAGAAAAATCAAGTTAACGTTTCAGGGAAAATTGTTGAAAAATGGCCCTTTATTTTGTGCAGAATTTCTGTTTATCCTTACATGTACGTTTATGTTTAAAATACACTATGTGTGGCCGCGCTGGTAGTATGCTCCCCATTGAGACTGTGCTACATCAGGGTAGACCAGATCTTTGTAGGGGATGTGCAGTTTTAGAACACAGTACCTGCGATCAAGGTCCGACTCTGAGCTTGGGGAGTGGTTGGAATAGCCATGGTATGTTTCCTATAATCATTTAAACACAATACAGATATCTCAGTCAACAATGTTATGTACCATAATTCCTGCAGGGGGCAGCAAAGGTGTGAGTTTCTAACCTCTTCCTCACTGTCGTTTACTTTAGACTTCTTCTTATCCTTTTCTTTCCTTTTCTTCTTGTCTTCTTCTTTCTTCTTCTTTTCTTTTTCTGGCAACAGGTCATCCAGCCAGGCCAAGTCATGCTGAGAGAACATCATGTCCAGCATCTTTCGGACCACCATCAGACCCAGTATCTGGTGTTTAACAGACAGATGAGGATTTTGTTCAAATGCATCTCTAGAAGCCAAAGACTGATGAATCTGTGAAATGTCAACATTCTATTGTTTTATTAGTATTTTTCAGCCTGGCATTATAGCGTTTTCAATCTTTTATTCACCAACAGCGAACTACGGTCAATTTAGTCATTTGAGTGTGGCACGGTACACAATGAGGGCCCGGGCGAGATTCGATCCCACGACTCCCGGGTGAGAGTCATGTGCGGTAACCTGACTGGTTAGCTCGCTAGAGCAAAATGTGGTTCTCGTTGGATTTGTAAATTTATTTTGGACATTTTAAAGAGAGAAGGAAAATCATGTTATTTTCCTTCCACTTTATAAGGGCTGCACAGTGGCATAGTTGGTAGAACAGTTCCTTTGCACCAAGAAGGCCTGGGTTTAAGTCCCAGCCTTTGGTCTTTCTGAATGGAGTTTGCATTTTCCCCCTGTGAAGGTATGAGTTCCCGCCAGATACTAAGGCTTCCTCCCACAATCCAAAAACATGAACGTTGGGTTAATTGGTCTCTCTAAATTGTGTGCAGGCATGGACTGGCCATCCATCATACCGGGCAATGCCTGGTGGGCCGATGGACAATTTTGGGCCGGTCTGGGGCTGTAATAATTTAACAAGAACAATATAAAAATATATCATTTGGCTGTTCTCTTGAAGGACATTGGGCTAATCCATTGAAATCTTTAAGCCCTTGTAAGCCCCTCCCGTTCCTGACCGCAGTGTCTTCTTTGGGCCGCACACAGTAGTTTCTCCATGGCACGCACAGCAAGTTCCACTCTTGCCCTCTAGGTCACAGAGAGACACAAAGTGCTGGTGGATAAAGAAACAAAACCAATAGTTTTTTTTGGTTATCATTCAGATTCAAATGAGCAGCAGACTGCAGTTGTTCGCAAATAGCCCAATAAAAACAAACAAACAAAAAACGACTGAGTTATGACTTTTTTGCTCAAACAAAATCATGCTGAAGTTAGTTTCAGGTTATAAATTTGACACACATTCATCCCCAGTGGTGGATTTAGCAGTTTGGGGGCCCCAGACAAACAAAGTCATAAGGCCCTCTGCAGCTGTTATTTTGAGTCTTTTTCCGTCTTTACTTAGAAAAAAAAACATATATGTAACTTCATCACTGGCCCAGTCTTAAGATGGCACTATTGTCCATAATTCAGATGTATGGACCTACATTTGAATAAAAAACAAACAAAAAAAACTACACTTTTAAACGTTTAATAAATGTACTTTCCATATATAATATTTATTTCTGTAACAGTGTGTGAAACAAATTCAGCATCAAGGTGACATGTTCAGTGGACCTTTCATGCTCTTTCAACTGGGCTGCAAGTAGTTGCAGCTGGTGGAAAAAATATTGGTGGAGCTGATGTACTAATAGATTTACCTTTCTAGTCCAATATCAGTTTTTAAATGAACGTTCAGAATATGGCTACAATAACTTAACATTCTTATAATGAAGGATAAATTAGTTAAAAGAGAAAGTTCAATAACTAGCAATCTGTTCAGTATTTAAAGATTTAGTGTCAATGGATGAGATTGAAAAATGCCAAATTAATGTATGATTTGCTAGAAGTGTGAACAAATAAGCTAAATACTAACAAAGCTGAACCTTTGACAATCAACTAATGACAGAGGAGAGGTCTTCTTAGCAACAAAAACTGAACCACACTAATCATAGCTACAAACATAAGATTAAGAAAGAAGGATTTAAGAAGGCTCTGCTGGAACCACAATGGTAGGCAATCCCCTTGGATTTCTGACAATCAGGCGTTCAACATCTTGCATATATCTGCAGGGCTGTACGTCAACTTTTTTAGCTTATGGCACAAATGCTACAGAGGTTGCTGGTTTTGTATCACAGACCAAAACGTTATAGCATCACTATAATACATCTTTTACAATTTCTGAAAACCTTGTCTTCAAGGAGAGACCGTGGAACATATTATTTTGATTTATGTATACATATTTAATACCAAAATGTCAAGCTCTAACTCCCCTACAAAAGTATTCTCTTCAATGTTATATCAACCAGACATAGCTCAAACAGCAGCCAAAATAAACAACTAAACCAAATAACTATATCTATCGCAAAATTGTATTTTGGTTTGCTTGATTCAACCTCAATTACTCATGCCCAATATGATTTTCTTGAGAATTTTCACATTCAAAGTATCCCCATGGACCTCCAATTATATGAGAGCTATTTCAACATTTTAGACCTTTGTAAAAGCTGAAAAAAAACATTCCAGAATGTAGGTATGCCAAATTCAGAAAAAATTACAGTGCATTGTAAAGTGCTTAAAGCCGCATTCTGGATTATTTCGGACAGTGAGGTTTTTTTAAACCAACGTACGAAGGCCACTCCCAAATAACCCCCCTCCCCCATTTTCCAAATTTGTCACCGTATTTCCCATTGTTTTTTATCTGAAGTTTATCTAGCCGGGGAATGGCTAACTATGTAGCAGAGGTTTGCTCTGACTTCTCTATGACCGCTCTCTTCCATTATGGTGATTGTAAACAGGGAGAAACTGTGTGGCCTCATATCCACAGGTTTGTGCAATGCGCATACATGTTGAATGACAGTCGACACAGCAGAAACTTGAATTCTATTGGATAAAAAAATTTGGCAGTCAGTCTGAATTGCATAGGGGTCTATAGGAGGAAGGAGGGACTTAAGAAAAATAACAAATGTTGTGGAGCACTAGCCTTTTATCATAGTACTGAACCCCAGATCATTTTAAAGATATATAAAACTTTAACACATAAATAAATTCTCCGGAATTTAAGAGGTTAAAACAATATAACATTAACATCTATCCTCTTTTATGCTTTGTGCTCTGCAAATTATTATGGTGTCCGCCATAGCCCAAAATGCCAAGGCCACTTTTTGGTCCTAGTCCAGCCCTGCCTTTGTGTATGCAAGGTTTGTCCTGTGTGTCTCTGATTTGGCCCTTTGATGGAGTAGTGTCCTATCCAGGGTGTACCCCGCCTCGCACCCAATGAATGCTGGAGATAGGTGCCAGCATCCCTGCAACCCTGGACAAGTATACATAATGGATGGCTGGATGGATGGATAGATTCATAATCAAGCCAATTACAAATTTCACTTTGTGTTGGTCTATTACAAAAATATCACCAACATACATTTTAATGTATGGTTTTAATTGTGACTAAAGCTGCATTCAGACCGCATCCGTTGGATACGTCGAGCAACGTATCCAACCGATGAAGTTTGACGTATGTACTTTTTGGCTTCCATAGCCTGCTTCTGAGGAAAAAACAACGCATGGGCGGGGCTTCCTCTGTTGCCGTACGTTCTGCACTATGGTGGATTGTAACGAGAGAGTGACTTGGCTTTATTAGCTATATAAAGCTATACAACATTGACATCGGGTGCATCAGCGCTCATTCTTCAGATGTGTTCTGAGTTTGGGGAGTTTAACCATTTGCTCCAGGAGCTGCGTATGGAGGAGGTTCGCTTTCAGTGCTACTTCCGTCTGTCCCGCACCTACTTTTACGACCTCCTGGGACGCATCGGAGCTTAAATCTCCTACCAGGACACCAACTACAGGTTTTCTGTTCCTCTTTAGGAGCGCCGGTCCATCTGTCTTCGGTAAGTGTTATTAATGATTTTTAAAATCTGCGTTTGTTGAAAATGTTTTCACTGGGCCCGCGCTTCATTCAAGATACGTGTATAGTGACATAACTACTGTGAGACGCTCTGATTGGTTGCCGCACTGCGTTAACTTTTGTGACGCATGCGTTGGTACGTTGCCGTAATAAACGCAAGCGTCGTTGATGGAGCCAACGTACTCAACGCAACGCAGAGCCCTTGATGGACCTCTGACGTACTCCACCATAGACTTTACATGTAATCTTGCCACAGCTAACGCTGACATATGGGGCAGTGTGAATGCAGCAATAGTATGCAAAACTTCTCTTTTGCTATGCACTGTAAATGTCTTTCATTCACAATCTCAGATTATCTAATTGAAGCTGTTTTTGTCAACAAGGGATTAAATAAACGGCACAACAGGAAATGATTAATGCACACTGTGTATATGCACATACCATGATAGGAAAGATGATGGCTAAGAAGGTGGATTTGAGGACCCAAAGCACAGCCAGACATATAATCTGGATGAGAGTGAATAGATGTACCCTTCTTAGAGGAACATGACGGAGATAGGTGAAGTCAGGTTGGTGTTTGGATGGCATCAGGTACAACTTGATCCTGTCCCAGAACTGAGAAGGGTAGTGACATCAGTGTCCCAGAGCATTATGTGGCAAAACAGAATGATTTAAACAACAATTATTTGAGTCTAAGGGAATGTGCTTTTTTTTTTAACTAACATAGAGGCTTTCAATCTAACTACACTAACACGCATTTTCAATTACGTCACTGCCATGAAGCATTCCTGTTTTATATTGAGCAGGGCTTTCTGTCTGTGCTTGATGATGGTCAGTTGGACTGAACTTGCTACTGCAAACATCAACATGGTTTGCGTTTGCGTGTTTCCAAACTGCACAAACAAAATGACCATAGGGACTAAGTTCAGCTTCCACGGGCTCCCTTTCCGCAACCCTCTCAAACTACAGCTACAATGGCGGGCGGCTGTGACGTCATTGAAATCGCTGGTTAGTGTAAATTGGAACCTGTTGGATTAAAAGCCTGTAAAAACCCCTGCACACAATAACAAAGCACCTCAGAGACTCTCCGAAATCAGAGGAATAGCGCTGGTGATTCATAATAAAACATTGCAGATTATGCTTTATTTACAGGCTTCACGTCCATTGCCCCATTAACTCCCATTATATGGATATAAACTGATTGCAAATGGATATAAATTTCACCCAGGGAACTCCAAATGGCTCAAACTGTGTCTGGGTGAGTAAAGTAACGTAATAGATGCTAAAAATAAGGACCAGGATGCAAAAAACGGTACATCCCCTTTAAGTGACAAATGGAAAGAAATTATACAGACCCCTTTTTTTTTTTTTTTTTACACTGGAGCCTCATTCACTCATTTAATTCCCATCTGCTGTTGCATTAACAATACGCAAAATAACCAGAAACACATTTGTCAAGATAAATAATAGCAAACAGACTGCATAACCAGCATACCTGTATCCCACTGAGGGAAGCTACACCCATGTAGAGGAAGACGCCATAGAGCACAGGCATGGGGATGAACTAAAGCAGCAAAGAAGATAGGGAGTATCAAGATATGAAATTAAACAGCTAGCAACAGTCATGCATAATGCAGTGCTGGATTTTTAGACTCAATCATATATTAATTAATGGGAAAAAAAATCAAACATCTGGCATATAAATGTTTAGATACAACTTAATTAGCTAATATGTTTTACGTTTTAGTTTGGGCCCTAGTGCTCCAATTTCATTACTCAATTGCCTTGGTCCTTAACATACCATGGAATATTGAGCACAGCTCTATCCCTTGAACAAGTGTTTTGCATTTGGTGTTGGGCTGGGTGCAGGGGCTGGAGAGTATCTAGCTTTCTGTATCTGGAGTTTGAATTTTTATGTGTTTTTCTGTTGTTTTTTTGTTTGTTTTTTGAGGGGGGTGGTGGGGTGGGTTTGGGGGGAAATTTTCCCTGTATTACAAAATAGTGAGTTTGGACCATTCGCTTAGATCAGGATGCTGCTACCACCATGTTTCATCATGAGGACAGTATATTGGGATTAAAGTGCTGTAGTAATGTTCTAAAATACCTAGTAATATAAAAGTAGGCTAAATTATATATTTTTTCTTTTAACTTTTACTTGAGCCACTATGTAGCCTATGGCTAAGTATAATATAATGCACGTCTTTTTCCTTCTTGTCCATCAAGTTTTATTATTTAAAAAACCTTGTATCTGCTTATTTCTCTTTAGAATTATGTGCTGCACAGAAGTTTGGAATTGTAATATAATCAAATGTGTAAAGTTCAAAGGGTACGGATACTTCTGGAAGGCACTCAATGTAACATGCATTACTAATTAAGTTTAGTGAACTTCCTACCTTAAGAACTGGAGCAAGAAAGATGGACACTCCAGTGAGAACAAACACCAAAATCCCTGTTACTCTCTGCTCTCTGTAGATTTGATACACAATAAATATACAAAGAAAGTTTAATGAGTTTTTTTCTCTCTCCATAGCTACATAGAATGTATCACTTTGTTTTTACCAGTACAGCCGGGACATTACAGTTATGTTATCTGCCTCGATCTTTCTTTGTAGACCAATATGGACACACCTTACACCTAGGAACTGTGGCTGTTCTCCTGGAGCACTAGATTCACTCTCCATCTTCAGAGAATCAATATGGGCGATAGAGATGACAGTGGCAGCCACATACCAGGGCAGTCCCAAAAAAGAGCAAGCCGCCATAAGAACCCCCACCCAGAACAGGTCCAGGTGGTAGCCACAACCTTTCTGCCATGGAAACCAAAGAGATTTTTTTTCTCCAACAACTGAATGCAGAGGAATCTAGATTGAAATTTGAACATAATCTCCTATTTGTGTATTGGAAGACAATGAATGATATGAACCTTAAGCTTGTTCTCCTTGCGGTTAACTATAACAGCACTGATTTGCTGGTCCATGAAGATGAGGATAGTCACAAGCAGGGCTGGAACAAAGCTGGCCAGATATATCCACCATGGGTTCTTTCCAAAAGGCATCACCAACCAGCCACGATCCGGCCGTGTTGGCTGCGAAAGAGGAAAGGATGTCTGATTAGAAGAAAAACTCTGCAGTAATTGTCATCAAAGGAACAACTAAATAAATCAAAAATGTTTAAACTGTAACAGTGGAACTTCCCACTGCGTCACTCCTTGTCTCTCTGTGTTTGTCTAATTATCGTCAGCTGTTTCTTGTCTTCCCTTCTCTCATTGTTGCCATTTTGCCCTTTTTTTAAGCCCGGTTGTGTTTCCCTGTCCTCATCAAGTCGTTGAGTGTGCATCTGTCTTGTTTGTGTTCAGTTATGTGTACCTGCATCCTTTGGACAGCTATAATCGCTATCATTATTAAAAAATGACTACTGTCTACTCTTAACTCTTCTCTGGATCTGGAGCCTCAATCTCAAACCTGACAGTACGACCTGACCACTTGGACCCAACAGAGACCAAGAAGACTGTGGAGGAATAGCTTGCTCTGTGGGAGGGGTGCAAAGCCAAGCCATGGTGGACTCACCTTTTGTGAGGACTCTTCTGTGATCTGCCATGGTGGTATAGACCCACGGAGAGACATTCCTGATACATACTCTCGCTCAAGGTCCTCCTGTCATCGCCATCGGGTTGCCCCTACCCTGCTCTAGGAGGACCCAATCAACTACGTTTTGGTTTCCGAAGAGGCCGACTGTCCCTGTGATCTTGGAACATCCGGCACTTTCTGCTCCTCCTTCCCAAGCCTAGGATCCTACTTTATTCCTTGCTCTTTGCGTCATCACAGAATGCAGGTCCGCTACCTGTCCCCAGCTAGAGTGACCAGGCTCCGATCCCGGCTCTCCTCAAACCTCGTCCGTAGCTTCATCCAATGGTGTTTCCAGCATTGGATGAACTTTGAGACATGGTTCCACTCTTTCTACACTCCAGGAGGGCCCGGCTGCCGCCCTCATCATCTCTGTCGAGGCTGCTCAATGCTGCCGGCTGCAGTTTCTTCAAGAGATCAGTTGCCTGTTCCGAGGTGGCTTCTTCTCTTCTCAGACATGACCAGCTTCTGGCTTCATCCTCAGAAGTCTTGACTGGCTCATTATCGGACAGGGCCTTCTAGTACTTAGCCACCAAAGCAAATTTTGTAAATCAGGTCATTCCATCTCAAAATGACTCCCTGCTTCCAGGAATTTTTTTTTGAACATTATGAGTTCCTTTGGAGACAGTGACGTCCCGCTTCTCAGACTTTTTTCCTGGATCTGAGCCTGCAAAGTGTGTTCCTAGATTCGAGCCTTCAGAGTGTGTAATCCTATGTTAGTTTCCAGAAAGCCTTCCAGGTCCCGGGTCTCCAGAATCAGAGTCTTCATAACTCTCCAACGGGTCCCATCCCACAGAACTCTCCAGTAGGTATCTGATCGTTTCAGTGGGTCCCAGCCCGTGGTCCACTCCAGTGGGCTCTGGGACATAGAGCTTCCAGGTTCCCGGTTCTCTGAGTCTCCCCAGGTTCCAGTCTCTGCCAAGAGTGTACAGGCGAACACACTTCGGGTTCCAGTCTCCGGGGGTGTCCAAATGGACACGCCTAGCACAGTTGGTGTCTCCACGGAGGCTGTCCAGAGTGACCTGCTTCGCTACACTCCTGTCTCGGCAGAGAGTTCCCAGGCAAACAAACCTGAGTGTCCTGTATCAGCAGGGGGTGTTCTGGCAGACACACCAGGTCTCTGACTCTGCAGGGGGTGTCATGAAGGACAGGTCCCTGGTTTTTGTCTTTGGTGTCAAGATGAACCCATCACCGAATCCTGCTTCAACAGGGAGGATCCAAGGGGACGTGCCTCCAGCTCCTGTTGTTGCCGAGTGTGTCTTGGAAGACATGTCTCCTTGAGGGTCCTCTACGGTGCATCGTGGGTCCTCTACGCCACGTCGTGAGTCCATCCTTCGTCGTGGTCCGACTTGGAGGTCCTCCTACGCTAGCATCCAAGCTCCAAGATTCAGGCCTCCCGGCCTTTACGCCTAAAGATTCAGGCCGGCTGGTCTCCAGGCCTCAAGATACAGGCCTGCCGGCCTCCAAGCCATGACAAGGTGTGGTCCAGTCGGCCTCCAAGCCATCATAAGGTGTATTCTAGCCACCCTCTGTCTCAGCACGAGCTTTAGTTCTGATGGCCTCCCGTCTCAGCACAAGTTTCAGCTCTGCTGGCCTCATCCAAGAGCACAAGCTTCGGCTGTTCTGCAAGGTTCTGGTCCACAGCCGGCCACCGAAACACAAGGTTCTGCTCCTCTGCTGGTCTCTAGGACAGAGATTCTTCAGACACTGTCCTCCAACTCACCAGTTCTCTAGACGCCATCCTCCAGGTCACCAGTTCTACAGACGCCGTCCTCCTAGTCACAAGTTCTTCAGACGCCAGCCTCCACTTCACCTGTTTCCTGATCGCCGGCCTCTACATCACCTGTTCTGTTGCCACTATTTCCAAGACGGAACTATTGGACTTTTTTGTGTTTTGTTTATTCGCTCTTCTAGAACCCCTCCTTCCGCTCTCGTCTGAAGTTTCTAGCTTGAGGAGGGGGTACTGTCACGGTGTTACTTCCCACTTGTCTGCATCACTTCTTTTCTCCTTGTTTGTCTAATTATAATCTGCTGGTTTTTGTCTTCCCTGATTCGCTTCCCATGGTTCCCTCAGCCCTTTTAAGCCCTGTTGTGTTTTCCAGTCCTCATCAGGTGATTGTCGAGTGTAAATCTCTCTTGTCTGCGTTCAGTCCTTTGTTCCTGTATCCTTTGGATCATCATTATTATTAAAAATAAGTACTGTCTACTGTTAACTCCTCTGCATCTGTGTCCTCAATCTCACACCTGATGTAAACCAGCATAATAGAATCATTAAATTCACTTTCAGTTCAGTTTGTCTATATAACATCAATTCAGAACATTTCATTGCACTTCAATTCAATCCAACCATAAATACATTCCAATTAATCCTAATAATCAGACAATGCAGTCAAGTTTGGTCATAGTAAAAAAAAAACGTCTGTCTAAACAAACCCAGCTGAGTGTGTTACTATAAAAAATAATTATTGTAGTGATGTGAAAGGTTTTTTGAGTTTTCAAAGATTTTTTCAGTTTTTATTTTTGTTGTCAAACTTAAACGTTTTAGATCAACAAACAAATCTTAGACAACACACAAACTCATGCACAACTTTAGCTTAAAAATTGTCACACAACTATTTCTGAGGCTTTAACCCCTGTATAAACAACAAGGGGAAAAAGACTCATCCAAGATGTCTCCAAACAACCCAGAAGATTTAATGCTTTGCAAACCTCCTCAAACAGAATCTGTGGAAAAATGGCGTCTTTGGCATGAAAGTTTCAAGAACAAAACTACTTCAGACAAATAAAGACCCAAATCTACATTTGCTAAAAAAAACCCACCTTGATTGACCCCTAACGGTGGGGAAAATAATCTAACTCAATATAACTCAATACATAATAAATTTTTTAATCATGGCCCCTTTCTGTTTGGCTGGGCTTTTAAACAGACATGCTCATATCAGACCTTTGAGATACTCCTCTCCCATCCTAGATATATTTTAGACTTATTTTTGTGCAATGTGAATTCTATCTTTTATTGTTCTTGTTTTTTTTTTCTCTTTTTGTCTGCTTTTAAAGTAAAGCACTTTGGGCAACTAAGGTTGTGGGAATTGTGATTTATAAATAAACCTGACCTTAACCTTGACTGTCATAAAAAAAGTCAAACTCTTTGAAAACCATGCTTTACATTAAATTTGGCATAAAACTAACTCTGCATTTACAAATCAGGCCATCATCCATCCATCAAACAGGCTTGTAGTAGCATGATGGTCTTGATGGTCTAATCTATTTGCTGCCTGAAGACCTGCATTATTTTCCTTAATAGATGAAACCATGAATTCTGCTTACTACAAAAAAATACTCAAGGTTAACAACTTCTTAAGATCAGCCACAAATTGGTTATGCTGTAGAACAATCATAAATTATCAAAAATTCTGGACTTGGATGTAATTCAGATGTTGTGACCTGGGCCCTCATTTATCAAGCGTACTTACGCACAGATCCGTGCGTATTTTGTGCGTAGGAACAATTCTACGCATTGTGTGGTATTTATCAATTCGTACTTTTGCGTAGAAATGTTCCTAAATATAAGTACAGTTCTGAATGTTCGTACGCACACCATCTACTGTTAGAACGGAGGAACTGCAGCACTGAAACAGTTTTACTTTGACAGAATTTTTCTCTTGGTAGTTTATTGCCTCCACCAAGGAGCTCATGGAGCTCATGTTGGCGTCTGTGTTATAACTAAATAACATTAAAGTTATGTACGGATTAGCAATAAACTTTAAGGAAATGTTTGAAATTTTCCAAGAAATACATAATTTAATGTTGGGTTGATCATGCATGGCGCTGTCACTGGCAATCTGCGCTGTGCGGCCGCAGACCCCAACTCCCTCCCGTTTATTTGTCTATTTATTACACCAAACGTTTCAGTTTAATGGGATTTTGTCACACCTTTAATTAAAAGGTTTGCAAATTGTACCGTGACAACTAAATGTTCCTGCTTATCAGTGAAGCAGATTGTCCTTTTTTCCTTTTGTGATGGCAGCACAAGCGTTGTCTCCAATTACGCATGGCCATTAAAGTGTGAATGATGATCGGAGCACCCTTTGTATTAGATCTGGTCCAGCTTAGTACTGAGAGATGTTTTATTGTATTCATTTTAATATTGAACCATTTTTTCCCTTAACTTCCAACAGGAACATCTCCACTGTCCCGACCACATTTACTGCCTGCCACCTTTGTCCCAGTCGGAGTTATAATTTTTTTTTATTAGTTTCCCCTGAACTGATAAAATCAAACAGCAATGTTCTTTTTTTTTTTTTTTTTGTCTGCTCTGCAGCAGAAATATAACGGCTGCGTGCTGGGAGAATTAAACAGAAACCGCTGATGGCAAAAACTATCGGTGGTGAAATGAATTTGTATAAACTGACATTTTCTTAGGTCTGTAAATGATGAATATTTTTTTTATTTCCCCATCTATGTTTCACCTTGATCTCTGTGTCATTAAAATTCCTTTTTTTCCTCTCTTTGAAATTGTTTTAAGGAAGAATGTGAGGACTCAATGCATGATGTGGTGCTACCAAATATGGTTAATTCAGGGCGTTTCTGTATGCAAATGACAGTGAACGGGCACGAGGAACTGTGTACGCACAAGTGGGATTTATCAACAGCTGATTGCGGAGGAGCGTGCGTGCGAGAGGCCACCGCATGTTTCATAAATCACACTTTGACCTGTACTTAGACACATCCTAAATTTCCTTCGTAATATAGAATATAGGAACATTTCTACGAACGTTTGATAAATGAGGGCCCTCACCTTAAAAAGCTTGTTCTCCCCTAGAAACACTTTCATTGTGGCTGAATTAAAAGAATCCTACAAAGGAGAATGGGTCAACATTCCTCCACAGTGATGTGAAAGACTGTGACATTTTCCAAATGTAATAATATATTTTCTATTTTAAATGCTATTTGGTAGTTTCTAACACGTCATTAGATATTTGAATTTCGATATATTATATATTTTTTAACTCATACTTAGGAAAACTAATCTCTTTTGCTAAAAGCTCAGGTCTGCATGCTGACTGAACAGGTGAATATACTTAAACTTTCCTTCAGAGCTGGAAAGGTGTTCCATTTTATTAACTTAAGGAAGGTGAAAAATAATTTTCATTACCTTAAACTCAGTTGGGACGATTAGTTTGGGAGTTTTGAGTCCCACCAACATATCAAGGCCAACAAATGTCATGATAGACATGAAGATCGAGAAGTCACTGATGAGTTTCCTCAGCTGGTAGGACATTGAAAAATCCACAGTTATTTGTAGAACTGAAAGCAAGAATGAGAACTGAGACAAAATAATTTTTTGCAGAGTGTTTTTAACAATTGTGATACCTTGGTGGGAAAGTAGCGACTGAACTTGAACTTTTTGAGAGACACAGTCATGGAGTAGGTGCCAAAGAAGAGGATGAAGGACATGAGAGCCAGATCAGGGACATACTTGCAGGACTTTCCGATCAAAGAGCCTCCATATTTCAAACACTCCTTCTTGCTCAGCTGACTCCAATCCAGAGCTGTCACATTCAACTGGGATGGTGGGCGGCAGTGTTGGGCAGACAGGAGAAGGCGAAAATGAAGTGTTTCGGCAAAGAGACAGAGTAAAAATTGTCAGCACGAGTTTAGTTAGAAACCACTGAGAAGAGTTAGATGGTGGGAGGATCAATGGTAAGAAACAAACGAAAGGTGAAAAAGAGGAGAACAAAGCAAATTCTCTGTCACAAAGAGGTGATACTAGGGTTAACTGTAAACAAGCCCTTTAGCTCTTTTCTACTATTTGAGATATAGATATTTTGCACCTAAAAAGGTTATGAATGCTAGACACATCCAACTTAAAACAAAAAGAACCAAAATGTGGTAAAAAAAAAAAAAAAAAAAAAAGTGAAAACAAGCACTTACCCCAGAGATACTAGAGCTGTTATCTGGCATTGGAACTAAACCATTGAAGATGATTGCAGCCACTGTTAGTGAAGGGTGGAGACACACAGAGACACACACACACATGGTAATGAGACAGAAAATAAGAGTGAGTGAGGAGGAAAACAGAAGGGGAGCAAAAAGAAATGCAAAACATGATGAGAATGCAACTCTTGGATATTGCTGTGAGTACTCGCAGACACATGCAGACAAACAAAAAGGTACTCACTTGCAAAAGGCAGCAGCCAAATTGTTTGTGCATGGTGAAAGCAAACAAGAGACAAATCAGTTACAGAAATCAATGTCCACATAAGCTACTACTAATCTCTGTGATTTTCAAACACACACACAAAAAAAAACATTTAACGGACATCGAAGAACTTTCATAATGTGTAAAGTTAGTTTCAACTGATTCCATGAAAGTCTGAACAAAACATCCAGAAGGATGCTTGTGGAATCCTTGAAAACTGTGATACTGCCTCTAATGTTCTATACTTCTGAAAGCATTTGAGCCATCTTATTATAAAGGATATCAGATATAGGCCTTTCAGTATGATCCATTTTTTTCTACATCTTCATGTTTGTCTGTAGTTGGGTTAGTTTAGGGGAGTTTCTCTCCAGGATAGTCTGCAGGACCCACTTCTGCTAATGTTGAAAAATGTCTGTGATTGTTTTGGTGAGGGTCTCTTTAGTACTGAAATTTTAAAGGTGGACTAGACTGACCAGTCAGTGTTATGGACTACAGCTGCTTGTCTATGGCCTTATCTAGGTTTACTGATACTTTCTAGAATTTCTTAAAGATCTTTCACTTCCTAGGCTCCTTTCCTGTGGAACCAGCTCTCAGTTTTAGTCTGTGAGGCCTTGTCAACTTTTAAGACCTGGCTTAAAACTATCCTTTTTGATAAAGCTGGTTTAGAATGGCTTAGGTCACTATGAGCTATCTTTGTAGTTATGCTGCTAGAGGCTTAGACTGATGGAGGACAGACAGACCACTTCCAGTTGTATTATTTGCTGTTATTTCCACAGTTAACCTTGTTTTTTCTCAATGTTTTTCTATCCACTGAAGCTTCACCTGGTGTGGTATGTCTTCTCAAATCCCCACACAGTCGTGGCAGATGGCCGTTCATACTGAGCCAAGTTCTGGTGGAGGTTTCTCTCTGTTAAAAGGGAGTTTTTCCTCTCCAGTGTTGCTTATATGCTTGCTCAGTATGAGGGATCACTGTTGTTGGAATCTGCATGTACGGGGCAAAACCTCGAAGCAATCTGCTGGGATTCCCTAAATAGAAAAGTTTTTAACTGATTGGGATGTTTTTATAATTGTATTGAAATTACTTTTCTTGTGAAGTGCCTGGAGGTGACATGTGTTGTAAATTGGTGCTATACAATATAAAAAAAACTGAAATTAACTGAATATATGTGAGATTAGACTATAAGAAGTTTCAAAATAATCAGTATTCCTATTTGTCATTTAACAAAAACTTGTCATTCTATAACAGGGGTGTGTTAAACTTTTTAGATCTAGTTTGAGACCAAAAATGACCTAGGCCGACTAATCTTGAATAATCATCCCCACTGATTTCCCTGGGCCAAGGGGTGAACTCACTCGGGTCTGGGGCCAGGCACTCGCATTTGTAAGTGGTGACGTAGTCTGGCTTGAAGTCAGTGTTGATGGGGTAGTACTTAAAACAGCCCACCATCTTCTTGATGGCATCAGAGATGAAGATGAAGGAGATGAGGCTCGAGAAGCCCTCCTCTGTGAAGCGTGTCATGTACTTGATGATGTAACTGGCATCTGACGCTACAAGGATGAAACACTGCAAGCAAGAGTGGATGCCAATCCACAGGCGCAGCTCCATGTAGTCTATGCCGTTGTTCCTTTGGAGGTGAGAGGTTCAAGGAGACACACTTAATGAAAAGAACTGCTGTCCAAATTAACAAAAAATATGCAACAAAGCATTTATTTATGCCATCAGGTATACTTCCTTAAATATAGTCATATTAGTAGTCAAATAGTCAGATTTAATGAGCCAACAATAGAGAAGTGTGGTTTAACGAGGTGTGTCCACAGCCTTCAAAAGTCAAATTGTTTCTCATATTCTTTAGGACTCCAGTCCTGCCAGTTTTATGTGTCTCTGCTCCACAACAGCTGATTCAAATGTTCCAACTATCTCCTTAGCATGGCATACTTCTGTCAAGGCCTGCTAACGAGCCATCATTTAATTCAGGTGTTATGAACCAGTGAAAGAAGTAAAACTTGCTGGAGGACTAAGTTTGGGCACCCCTGCTTCAGGTTAACTGCTGGATCCAGATAGTCTAAAAAAAACTCACTTGCTGAATTCAAACAGGAGCTTTTCAAAGATAAGAATAGGTCCGGTGGAACTGAGGATGATGAGCGGCTGACCACCGAAGAGGCAGAAAACAGATCCAGCTAACGCTGTGCCTAGGAAACTCTCCATCACACCCTGGAGGAGAAAATGTGAAGGTGGAAGAAATTGAAAGGGAATTGGAATAGGTAAATAAAGTATCAAAGCAAATACTAAAAAGAAGCAACCATTAATGGTTTAACAACTTTAGACAAGTACATTTCTATGTCCTTAGACCATGCAACCTCCAACTTCATGATGCAAAGTTCATATTCGGTTCTTTCCTGGAATGCTGGCTTTGATCTGATATCAAAATAAATACATTTTAGACTCCTCTATCGTAAAAAACGTATTCCAGAAGTCCTTTACTCTCATTCACCAACAGTTCAGGGTGTATATCGTGTGTAGGAACAATTTTACGCATAGTGTGATATTTACCAATTTGTACTTGGAAATGTTCCTAAATAAAAGAACAATTTTGACCATGCATACACACAGAATCTATTGGTAGAATGGGGTAACTGCAACAGTGAAACAGTTTGATGGAATATTTCCCAACAGTTTATCACCTCCACCAAGGACCTCATGTTGGCGTCTGTCTTTAAGGTAAATAACTCAAAAAGTTATAGGCATTTATAAACAAAAGGTTTTCAAACCAGCCAAATAGTGTCTCCAATAATGCTGGCCACATGCGTGTCAAATGTGTTTAGCTCCGAGGGGATCTGGTGGACTTCTCAACTGTCCCATCCGCATTCACTGCCTATGCCACTTTCTCCCAGGCAGTATTCTTTCATTAACCTGAGCTGATCGTGTTTTGGGAACATGGCATGAATCCACACTCAATTTTCTTTCAGGAAAATACATTAAGTGATGTTTAATGGAACGTTGAAGGTGATGTACATGTGGAAATGTTATGAGGTTATATAGAATGATGGAATGTGATGTTATGTCCACAGTCATCAGGTCTGAAGTCAGAAAGACTGGTTGAAAGTTGATAGCATCAAGCTGATAACGTGAATTCTTGAAGTTGCTAGGAGACTTTGCTAGGAGAACTTCTGTCTCCTATCAAATAGGTTGTCCATAAAAAGGACATGAAATAGGTCTTCACACAGATTCTGAGTTGCAGTGACTTGACTTGTCACTACTCTGGCTGTCCATAGATGTCGACAATATACTGAACGGCTAAGGTAACACATTTCAGAATAAAGGGTTGTGACTGTGATATTTTACTCTTATGTATGTAGGAAATTACCAACTGAACAACCAAATATCAATGTTCAGGACAAATTTAACTGATTTAATTTGTTCAAACAAGTGAAGTATCTCCACAGAACTAAATAACAGCGAATAAAACAACTCTTTGCCACATCTGTTTATATTTGCAGCAGGAATATAACTACTACATGCTGGGGGAGGAGAGCCAGGAAGGAGAGTGACAGGTAACTGAGGGCTGAAGCTCTCACTGTTAAAATTAATTTGCATTAACTATGACTATTTTAAAAACAACTGTTCATCATGGCCCCTGTTTTTGGGGATTTTTTTTTTTTTGCCCCACGTATTTTTCAACTTAGTGTCACTGAAATAAATTTTTTTTTGCTCTCTTGGCCGTATATTTGAGAATAACTTCAGGATTTAATGCATGTGTTAGAGGATGTGGTGTGACTATATATGGTTAATCGAGGGTGTTTGTGTATGCAAATAGCTGTGAATAGGCACGAGCATTAAAGAGTAACCGATAGTGGGTAGGGCCGATAGTAGTTATTTTGAAAAAGGCCGGTAGTCAATTAATCTGCTGATAGTTGGTTACTTGGGTCGATAGTAGAGAATGTCCAAGAGTGGGTTTGGAAAATAGCTATTCTTAAAAAGGCATATGGTTGATTGCTGATAGTTGATTACTTGGCTGACAGCATTACTGTAAAACAGTGAGTAAAGCTAAGAAACACACCGGATTCAAAGGTAAATATTAAAACTTTAGTTTCAGAATTTTTTTATTTATTTTTTTACAAATCAAAAGTAAGCATCCAAATAAAATATAACAAAAACTTTTTTAGCTTACAGCACTGGTGCTACATAACTTGCTGGTTTTGTAGCACAGACAAAAAACTTGTAGCATCAACACAAAATCTCTAAAAACGGGTCTTCGGGTCTTCAAGAAACTTGTTATATTATTTTACCTGAAGTATATTGTTAAGAGAAGGGAACTGGTACAAAATTTACAAAATATCAAATTATAACTGGACATCCAAGTAAAACTAAATATCTAGTTCTGAACATAAATTTTTTTGCTGAGATATGTTAAGAAGACAAAATTAAAAGAATATATTTTTTTGTTTTTTTGTACTTTGCAATTAACAAGTAATCGGTAGGGCATTTTAGTATGAACCAGAAGTTGCTTACCCACCACTATTAAACATAGGTTTATGGCTTATATTATTCTTTTCATTTTATGTTGTTAGAATTTTAAAAGTCCTGCGTTGTTGAAGTCACCATATATTTCAATATATGGACATGAAATTTCATGTGGTGAAGGAATGCACAACAGTTATGCAGCATAGGACATGGTTTTGTCTGATGTTTGTGCGTGGCTTATATAACAAAATATTGTTACTAGAACATTTCTTTTTTACTTTTACTTTTACTGTGATGTTGGCCTTGGCACATCCTGCTAGAACAACACATGGTGATGTTTAAACCAACAAAACCTTGTGCTGTTCAGTGTGAGTGTGACACACCTCTAGAGCTCTCACAGTAAAGAAAAAATAAAAACAACCAGCTCTCAAAGCTGTAGTACAAGTTCTATGTAAAAAATAGTTTATCACACAGACCGTTACTTTAATCGCACATGTATAAGTTGTACTATACAGCCCTGCATTATTGTTTCAGAAAATGTAGGGCGGTAGTCTCCATCTACATGATGGCGTCAGGTGAAGATGAAGGTTGATATGGCTCTCTCAGAAGTGGCGGGACTTCCGAGTTCACCAGCAGTTGTTCAAGGATGATGCTGCAAAGTTGGCTGCACTTGTCCTGGACGGAAGCCACAGCACAGACTGTGTAATTCCAATCCAACTGATTCACGAAGGCTTTTGTGATAGGTGGGATAGGGAGACGGGATTTAAGACCCTTGGTGGCTTCCGGTCGAGGAACACCGTTGATAATGGAGAGTTTGCATATCCAATCCTGGTGGCCGAAGTGATGGAAAACCTTAGGGGTATGAAGTCTGGTTCGGCCCGGGCCCAGACAGGATCAGCAAGCAGGCGCTGCTGGACTGGCACCCGGGCGAGGAACAACTTGAGCGGCTGTACACAACTTGGTTGATCCACGGAGTCATCCCCAGGGCTTTCAAGGAGAGTCGGACGCGGCTGCCGCCAAAATCAGGGGATGCAGGAGAGTTACAGGACATCAGCGGTTGGCGTCCTGTGACCATTGGTTCCCTGGTTTTGAGACTGTTTTCTAGGATTATGACGAGCAGGCTAGCGCGGGTTTGCCCATTGAATCCTAGGCAGAGGGGATTTTTGACCTTCTCGGGTGGATGCGCAGACAACCTTTTTAGCCTTAACGGAATTATGGGGTACTCGAGGAGAGAAAGGGTCCACCTTGCGGTCGTTTTCATGGACTTTGCTAAGGCTTTTGACTCCATCTCTCATGAGCACATCCTGTGTACTCTACAGCAGAGACAGGTGGACCATAACTCATATGTGGACTGCGTCACGAGGGTTGGTAGTGCAGGCAAGTTTACGCCGCCTATCGACATGAAGGTGGGAGTGAAGCAGGGGGACCCAATGTTGCCTTTGCTCTTCAACCTTGCCTTGGATCCCCTCATCCAGGCGCTGGAGGAAGGTGGTGGTGGATTTGGGTGGGGTGATCAGACGATCACAGCCCTGGCATTGGCAGATGATTTGGTCTTGGTGAGCGGCTCGGATATGGGAATGAGGAGGAGTCTTAGGATTGTGGAGACATTCTGTCAACTGACGGGGCTGGGCATCCAGCTCAAGAAGTGTCACGGGTTTTTCATTGACAAGGGCGTGGTTAACGACTGTGAACCCTGGATGCTTGGTGGAACGCCTATACACCAGATGGGTCCGGGGGAAGCGGTTCGTTATTTGGGCATTGTGACCCCCAATCTGATCCCTAAACTCCAGGAATGGATACAGAGGATCAAGAAGGCTCCTTTAAAGCCTACACAGCAGGTGAAGGTTTTGATCTTGTTTGCTGTACCGAGACTGATCTACCAGGCCGATCACTGTGAGGTGTCAGTGGTAACTTTGGCCAAGATGGATTTGATGATTCGAGGGGCGGTTAAGGCCTGGTTACACATAGCCCAATGCACCCCGGACGGGCTACTCTACTCGCGCAATCGAGACAGCGGATTGGGCATTGTGCGCTTGGGGAGGATTTAATTTAATACATTAAATAATGAACAGTGATAAAAAAATAACTAAGTTGCACAACTTGTGTCCAAATATAGGACTTAAATAATTTGAATTGCCATTTATCAATATACAGTAAAGTTTACATTTAGCCTTGATTTAGATGTTTATTCAACGTCTATATTTAAATCTGGTTTTGACGTCTATTAAGTTATTTTAGAGGTACCCCCTGCCCTCACCACTAGGAGGCAGCAACACACGTAAACTTCTGCTAGGTTTCATCGTCGTTGATGGTTATCTAAGCATATCGGAGTCCTTCGGACCAATTTATTTTACTTTCATTGGGTCCACTAGGTGTGAGAAAACTTTCTTTCTTCAAATACACCTTGAAGGGCCGTATATAGGTGAGTGCTCAAAGGTACATTATTAAAATGTTGTTTTGTCCTGCAATGTTTGTTAATTTAATCGTTATCCATTTGCAGCATAGCTAGCAGGCTAGCTATTTTTTTTTACATTTTGGTTTAGGTTGATCCAGTTTCCCAGAGTTTTTGTATATTTAAAAAAATGTTTTTTTTGTTTTGTACATGTGGCAAGGTACACAATGATGGCCCGGGTGGGATTTAATCCCACAACTCCCGGGTAAGAGTCAAGCGCGCTAACCATACAGCCAAAGGGATATCCCTGTGGCCAAGTAGTCAGGGCACATGATCCATCGGAGCCATAGTGACAGGACCTCCACACTGTCACATCTCTCACCCTCTTATCACAAGCACGTCCTCGTGCTCCCTACTTCAAAACCATGGACTTATTACCAGTATTACATGGATCCTTCCATCAACGCCAAATGTGACAGGACCTCCATACTGTCACACCAACAAATATCTATATTTTTATTTCATTTTAGCAATTTTGTAGATCAGACTACTTGTTGTTCACCACAATCTTTATTCAAATAAAATAAGCAAAAGTTGTTTTGTTTTTTTGGTAATATTATATATTTGAGTTTGTGCTTTTATTTTTTTGCAATGTATGTTTACAAATGTATTGAAATTAAAAACATGTATATTGCACATTCATATGTTTGTGATGGTTGGATAATGTTTGAAAAATGTATTGATTTGCATTACAGTAGGATAATTTGGTAAATGTTAACATCAAGAGATGTATTTATTTCCAGTGGTAACATTAGCATAGTTACTGAAACCTTTTTTAAATATCATTTTCATAACATCCTGGCACGACAAAAAGGAAAAGATCTTAGGTTAAATTTGGTCCTCTCCCCCTTTTTTTAGAGAACCTGATTTAACATTCAATTTCACAACTTTAATTTGAATAGTTTTGTTGTGATTAATTCAATAGATTGTAAAAGTTGGATTTATTAAAATATCATGAGGCTATAATACATTTAATAGACGTCTATACGACATCTAGATTCTCACATGGTGTATAAATTTAATATAAAAATAAACATCTGGCAAACGTATAACTTTAGACATCTATAAATAAAGGTTCATTAACGGTTATTCAAACGTCATACATTAGACGCGGCGTATAGAGGTAATCGTCTTTTAGACGTCTAGTAGATGGCTAGTCTAAACTTACATGGCTGAAAAAGTTTCATTTTTAGACCAGTGGTAGACCGATATTAGCCTAGACGTCTAAGGACCATATAAACATTCATTAGACGTCTTTTAGACCAAAAAATGCTTGGTGGGCTTTTAATCATTCATTCTCTAACAACCAGCCAGGCATGCACATGTCGGATTTATCAACAAGTGACTGTGGAGGAAAATGCATACGAGTGGTTGTAGAGCATTCTAAATTTCATTCGTAGAATAAAATACAGGACAGTTTCTATGAACGTTTGATAAATGAAGGTTCTGGTCTTTCAAGTCTTTTTCTGTTTCCTTTTTTTTTAAGGGTGTATTCACACCAGGAAGATATGTTAGTTCACTTGCTTGGCTACGAAGCACTACATTTTTTTATTATTAGCTTTTGCTTCGGTTCCAATTCATCAGGATCAGACTTTCTCAGCAAAAAGAAGCAAGTGCAAAGGCAATGCTTCTAAAATTATCGGGCCCGCCTTCCCTGGGGGCGCCCCCTCCTCTCCATGCAGACAGACTAAACCTGCCAGCCATAGCGAGAAAACTCACTGAAACACAGATACGCAACACCGCACCCCCCAAAAAAACAAAAACAACTTGACGCTCAGTGTGAGGGTCAGAGATTTCTATGAATTGGAAGAACAATCCTTTTATAAATTCTGCAAGCTCACAGTGACAATCTGATTAGTGAAGGGTCGCGTTAGAAACAAGGAGAGGAAATGAAACTGTAAGAGAAAAAACGCAAACGAAGCACTGTAGGATACGGAACCCGGCAGGGGACAGGTGCAGAAATAATTTTTAAGACGTAAGAATCACTTCCATCGGTTTACTAAACCGTGCGCACGGATTACGAATCTGTACCCTCGGTTTACTAAACCGTGCGCACGGATTACGAATCTGTACCCTCGGTTTACTAAACCGTGCGCACAGATTAATGTGTGACAGTATCGGGGATCCTTTCCAATTGATAGTGGGCCCTGACTCATTGTTTGTGTTGCTCCTTTGGTAGAGTGGTTATCAAGCACACAGGGAATCATATCGAATCCTGTCCTCGGAGCCTGCTTTCTTCAGAAAGACTTTATTGATCCAAGAGGGAATGTAGGTATATTGTTTTGGGTCCTTGAAAGAAGGCTATAAACGTTGGTGTCATATTTATAAATTACAGTTTTGTAGCCACCTACGCAGCCAGGCGTTGCTCTGTAATGACAAGCAGGCAATGTTATCAAGCTGACAGGACCCCCAGATGGTCACAGTTTGATAAACCGAGGGTATGAATTTGTAATCCGTGCGCACGGTTTAGTAAACCGAGGGAACGGATTCTTGCATCTCAAAAATTATTTCTGTACCTGTCCCCTGCCGGGCTCCGTAGCAGGAAGACTGACATGTCATGCATCTATTTCACTGGAGTCTGGAAAGGAGTAGGAAAAAAAATCAAAAAAGGTCTTGATCAAAATAGAAAACGAATATTTAGTGTTTCCAGGTCTCTTTATGAGACTTGATTTGGTGGCGAGAGATTTTTCTTTTATAATATGAAATAAATATGAGATTATTCGTTTTGCATACAGGATGTTTTAGTTCTTTAAAAATGACAGGGGAATGCTTGAACCATATCACAGTTAGATTTATAAAAATGGTTGTGAATAACAGTAAATGTGGATCTTTTGGTTATTTGTTTGGTAAATTGTTTTCTGTCACCATAATTACACACTTTTTGGTTTCATAAATATTTAGAATGGAAAAAGTAGAATTCAGATGAATCTATATGGAAAAAGTTAAACTTTTGAAAGCATCTCCAGCATAAATTGATTTCATAGGGTTGGAGAGTTGAAAAGAAAAACCGTGAAGGTGAAATGGACGAAGTTAAAGGAGCAGGGGGCCAGATTGATGAAATTAAACTCGAGGAGCATACGAGGACACAGGGCCGTGTCTTAGACAGGCTAATCTGACATACAGGGCCCCACAGGGAATAGCGCTGGCACCATTCTTCTTTATCCTCTTCCATCGACATTAAATCAAGAACACGCAAGAATTGTACATTGACATCACATCCGCATGTAAATGCTGGAAATTTGGACACCGAATTGCAGACTATTTTGCAGCAAACAGGTTGTTCAAGATAATGGAATTACACATTGGTGGGCTCATTTTACTTAGTTTAAAATGCTTCATTAGCCAATACAATTACAAAACTGAACATGAATATAATTTATTTTAGAAATCCAGCCCCCTGCTCCTTTAATTAGCCTCCCTTTGTGGAAAGTGATTAACTGATGAAGCTGACATGTAATCAATGAAAACAGTTTAAAAAAGCTTTGAATATTAAAGTTTAGTTTACATGCACATCCCAGTAAATCTTTTGAACTTTTCTGTTCTGAGCATCACAAAGACAGAGTAGTCTGGATTAAATGTTACCAACCGAGTTCATGAACTGAAGTTGGAAATAGTGTCAAGACCTAAAACAATAACATCAGATGCAATCATTTAAAGTATTTTATACTATATGCAGTGTGGCGCTGGCAATGGTTTGTCTCAGTAATTATATATTTTCAGATATCACTCTGGCCGGGGGGGGCAGAAAATAATTGAGAAACACTGTGCAAAAGTCTCTCAGCCATAGGTCGATTAAACTTGTAGGCAGTGTAAAACCAGGCAGCCATGGAAAAATAAGCCAACATAAAAAATGGAGACTTTGCATGCTGTTCTTATTGTCTTTCTGGTGTTATGGCTATGGGTGGGATAAAGTTTGGTCACTTTCAAACCTGATTTGATCGGCACTAGGGTTCATTTGGAACCACTCTGAGTTTGCAGCACACCATTGTTCACTGGGTTGCATTTACTATGGCCCAAAACATCCGGAGGAACGGAGAAAACAGATTTGAGTTTGTTTTAAGTTAACTAAACAAACTGGTGTGAATACACTTTCAGAGAGCAAAGGTTTCTTTCTCGCACACCTCGCACGAAAGATAAACTAATTCAGTATCTTTCTGATTGTGCAGGTATGCACCTTCATCAGACCCTGGGATTACACTTTAGAATTTTAGGTGACTTCTTTGCCTTCCGAGTGAACTTGTTTGATGACCAGACCAGGCTTAGTCACAGGTGTTCTGATTTTCTTGACTTCTAAACCATTATTTGTACAGTGAAATAGGTGATTGAAATCATTTAATGACCCCCTAAAAACCTTTACCAAACATGTAACCTGCAGCAACCACAGACATTACAATAGTCAAAAGGACTAAATATCAAAAATGTTGCCAACCTTAAAAATCCTGAGTAACGATGTTCTGATCATGGGCACTTTTTTGATACCTCTATATGTGATGTCAGCCATTTTAAGTGGGAATAAATGTGGAGGTGACAAAATATATTTTTTCTCTGCTGATACTATATTTTTTAGTTATATATTTAAAAAAATTTTTTTTGTTTCTTTACAACCTAATTTCTGAATATTAAAATTGATATTAAATGTATTTTAGTCCAGATAGGTTAGAAAACCAGGTTGTCTTGTCGTTATCTATCTATATATATATATATATATATATATATATATATATATATATATATTGTTATTTTGTCTTTTTATGAAAGCCACTTTACTGAGGGAGCCGGATGGAAATTTCCCTAAGGCTAAAATTTGCCACAAGTAATCACAAATTAATTATGAATAAATAAATACAAAGTTGTTCCTGTTTTTGTTATTGACGCTGTTTTACCTGGTAGTTGTCTGTGGCGTCTCCGAGGAGACCACCAAAGGTGATGGCATTTGTGATGCAGCCCAAGTAGATGAAGAGAACGGCGGAAATGGACTGGATGTGGAAACCCTCGTAGAAATCGCTCGGCAGCCATGGCAATTTCCGCTTTATGTCCAAGTACAGGCCACCGCAGAAGCTAATACAGGACATATTCAATGATTAGGATTCTATACACACACACGCACACACACGCCAAGCTGTAGAAAATTTCTGCCATAAATTTTCTGTGAATTTACCTGGGCAGTGGTTTAAACATTAATCTAGAACTCCAAATCAGAAAAAGTTGGAACGTTTCCCACACATAGACGAATGTGTAGCGGTGCGCCACAGGTTCAACTCCGACCGCCACAGATTCAACACTGACCATATTGCATTTCTTTTTTCGCCATTTTATGCACACCTCCAATAATACCCGATTGCAGCCGCAACACCTCCGCCTCTTCCTCTCTCTTTCTCAGACAGCTTGGGATGTGTCGTCTGTGTGACAGCAGGGGGATATTTCTGCAGGCGGACAGTTTGTGCAATGTTTATGATTCAAGCCATAAGTTTTCAGAATGGTCTTGATGTGAGTGAAAGAAGCTGCAATTTCAATTGCTTTTTAAATCTTACAAGTTATTTAGGATTAAAAACAGTTTCAACTGACCTCAAGTCTTGTTTCATTTTGAGTTAGTTTTTAGAATGATTAATAGTGATTATTCCTAAACATTCAGTGGTGCTGAGCAGGGGCGTATCCAGGAGGTTAATAAAGAGGGGCTAAAAGGGGCCAAGGTGGGTGTGGGAATGTAGCACTGAAATATAACCAGACATGTTCTTCTAATGGGGACCCAATCTGAGCTAAAGTCATTTTATTTTACTAAGGTTTATGTGACAAACAATTTAAGTGATTGGCGAAAAATAAAATACAATCAGAAATACAAACATTGTAACATTTCACAAAAGCTTTTACACAAAGTGTAGGGACTGTTAATTTTGGCAAATACATAAACACTTTAAAATTCAAGTATGTAATTTGTATTTTTTTTTCAAATATCCCCTGGTCAGAGGGCAGTCCTCATGCACAGTCCTTATGCCCCCCTCCCGGGGGGGCTGGCAGCCACCACACATTAACTTCAAATCTGTGGAAAACACTGTTAATTAAAATCAAATTGAAAACAGTACTTGGTTAAATTATCTTTGACCTGTGATACATCATAAACAATGCAATAGCATATTATTTAATGAATTGTATTGTTTATATTTGTCTAAATAAACACATATTCCAATTTTTGTTCTTGCAATACATTAAAAAAAAGTTGGAACGGTAAAGCATTTACCACTTTGTAATGTTGCCATTACTTTTCACAACACTTAAAAGACATTTATGGATGCAAGATACCAAGTGATGAAGTGTTTTTACGTGTAATTTTGTCCCATTCTTCCTGCAAACAAGACTTAAGGTGGCAACACCATTGGGTCTTTGTTGTTGCATTTTGTGCTTCAAAGGGCGCCACACATTCTCTACAAGAGACAGGTCGGGACTGTAGGCAGGCCAGTCAAGTACCCATACCCTCTTTCTCCACAGCCAGGACCCTTTAATGTTTTTAGAATGTGGTTTTGTATTGTCTTGTTGAAATATGCATGGGTGTCCCTAACCAATATGATTGTATGACACTATGATTCTAGGAATCCAATAACCTTCTTTTTTTTTACCAGTGAGATATATTACTTCAATAAATTTAATTAGTCTCTGGTGGGGGATAACTTTGAAGTGTTCTGGTACTTTCACGAAAAAAAGAGTACCTGGTAGCATTTTCATTTAATTTTGCTTAATAAAAGAATAACTAAGCAGTGTTTTCCATGCATTCACTGGTCAAAAAGAGTACTGTGTGTGTGTTTCTCTGAACACACACTGGGGCTGTTAATTAATCTCAGTTAATTAATCAGCAGGTTGTTTTTTAGCCTTTTTTTAACCGAAAAAGGAAGAGTTCCTGCAGGTGAAAATAACAAACGTTTTAGGAAGACTGAATGGCATCTGCAGAAACAACATTTCCTCCACCAGATAGTCAAATATGTCGAGTAATACAAAACAAATAAAAGTTTCAATCATAGTGCAAAGTTTTGAAGAAAAGCATAGCGGAGAGATGCCTCACTGAAGCAAAACTGTGCGCACAGCCAGAGAGTTAAAAATAATTAGATAAATAAATACATGAAAAGAAGAAATTCTTCTGCAGAAGGAAAAGATTGAGCAAGATACTTGGTAAATATTGGATAATCTAAAACGTGTTTTTTTTAAATGTTTGTTGTTTGTTTTTGCATGTTTGTTCATCCTCCACTTTTTTTTATATATTTTGTTTATCTTTATGTCTCAAAACTGAGGAGCAGTTGAGAGACATGGCCATGTTTCGCAGCTTAAAGGAGCAGAGTGGCACACACACACACTATTATGTTTATACATTCCATTTTAGAACTGCCGATATGTTTTGCAAATGTGTTTCTCTTTAGGCTGATGAGGTGGCCCAGGGACGGCCCCTGCCTCCGTTCGGCCTGAGGCACCCAAGGGGGAGCAGGGACAAAGGCGTTTCTTTACATGGCTGTGGCGGGGGCAGGGGGCCTGACTGGACGGCACCTCCCAGCCAACAAACAAGCCAGTGAAATTGAGGCAGGTTGAAACTAGAGTTGAGCCTGATACTCAGCTCAAACGAGTATCCGGTACGGATAAATCATTAAGTTCTATACGAGTAATACCGGTCAATATCTGTGCTTAGATTCAATAAAAATTCTCATTGGGTAAATGACTGTGTCAGCGGTCTCCCGGAGTCACCATACTCCCGAATTTCTCCAGATATCTGATGGTGTTGCACGTCGTTTTTCATAACAAGAGGGACAGAGAATAAAACATGTTTCATTTGCATTTTGCCAAGGAAGGTGCTATGGGGTACATTTTCCTCATTCCAGTTATGAAAAATAATTCACCTGTTGGTGAAGTTCGCCATTTTGAATTCAATATATGTCACGTACGTGATTTGTGTATGAGAAAAACAATCAGCTGTACTTAGTGAAAGTCTTTATGTGACTGACAGAAGCTGCAGTTTCAATTACTTTTTATATCCTCCCACTTATTAAGGATTAAAAAATGTTTCAACCGACCTCACATCTACTTTACTTTTATTTCAGCTCCGATGGATACTCTGGCAACAGATCAAGTTTTTTTCCAGTTTTTTTTTTTTTTTTGGCCCAAGAGCGCTGATCTGGCAGAAAACAGCATTACAGCTTAAAAACAACAGACTTAATGCTGCGCTGCAACCAAAGTGAGAAAAAAACAAACAAAAAAATCTCACTTTCTTCTGACCCAGAGACTCCTACGAGTTTTTAGAATGATTAATAAATAACTATTGCTAAATGTTAAATGCTGCTGAGGAGGGGCGTACCAAGGAGGTTAATAAAGAGGAGCTAAAAGGGCCCCAAGGTGGGTCTGGAACTGTAACATCAAATGTTATTTATTTTATTAAATAAATAAAGGTAGTTATGCTATAAAATTATATTAGAAATCAATTAGCTACACATATCTAGTGTGGATATAAATATATATATATATATATATAAGAAAGCACAGAAAAACCCACAAAGAAAAAAATAAAGTTAAAAAATGAAAGTTATGTTGCAATGAAAACTCTTGTTCATTACAATTTACTTCATAATTGCAACCATAAGTGTTGTATTCATTGTTGCAAAACTTGTTCTGTATATTCTGTGATGGAAAATGTTATTATTAATGCTGGGAAATTAAGAAAGGTTCAATTCTCTTACTCAGCTCTTAGATAGCTGTTCTGATTCTAAGGTACAAACAAGAACCAATTGTATGTAAACATCTCATCTTGACTTATGACAACTCTTGTTATTATCTGGTGTTGACTTATGACGCATCCTGTGGATGTCTTTCTCAGCATTATACAAAGTGTCCCTTATTGTTATCTATATTCTGATTGTGCAGTGAAACTATCTCCTGATTGTTTACTGCTGACTACTGAAGTGACACTTCCTCTTCTGTTTGATTATGTATGAAATCATCTGTATGATGTAATGATCGGTCAGAAGCTGATTCAATAGGGATTCAGTAGCTGACTACTATATATTCCCATGCATCTGTGCTGAAGCTTTGGGGTTCTCAGCAGGAGGCCCTATGTGCACATAAAATAAACTATTTACGAATATACTGTAGCTGACACTTAGTTTTATTCTCTCTTCCGAGGCCTCTCAGATACCCAGATTTCTAACACGATTGTTTGTTTGTTATCAAAACCTTTGATCTGAAGATCAATGCAGATGTTATGTAAATAGTTTTCTGATCAACAATAAACATAACAATTTCTGTTCAACCCATATCAATTGCATACTTAAAAACACATATCAGTGAAAGCAACGCCGATTTCAACATAACCTGACCCACTTCCGGGTTAGACCTCACCCACTTCCTGATTAGGCTCCGCCCAGTTCGAGTACAGATACAGATACTTCATATGGGTTAACTGATATAGATACAGATAGTGCTGTGCTTGCTCATCCCTACAGGAAAGACACACCTTACTGACTAATATATCACATGCTTTGGGCAGACACACACTGACACGTAAAAAAAAAAAAAATCCTTAGACATAACATTCGTCTTGGCTGTGAGATTTCTTTTTCAGCAATTGTAATTTGAGTACTTTAATATAGAAACAGGAGTTTCCACTATAGAACTAGAACAAAGAGTTAATAAATAAATGCAACCCCTACAGCAGTAGGTCAACAGCTCATCAATTTACAAAGCATTGTAGCACATGCTTAGACGTCACAAACAGCTTGGCTTTTCTTTTGTGAGCAACAATGAAGAAAGATTACTTATGATGATTTGAACACAACTAGAATTTGAAACTTTAGTCTTCTGCTTAGCACTACTAAAAATTATGTACAAGTACAACACATTAGTTTTAGATGAATGGGAAAAGGTAAATGTTGAATCTTCTCTGAGGAACATTCAAGTTTCTGAGCAGTTAGTTGGGCTTATTAGACATTCTGCTTGCAAAAGTACTAATTGATCTCAAACTGTGAAGTGTGATATGTTCTCCTTCCAGGATTGTTGAGGAAAAAGTTCAGAAGAGGTTTGTTCTAGGGAATCTGATGAATTGAAGTTGAAGACACCTAGGGCTTCCTTTAGGCACCTTAAAGATACAACTGGCATTTGTGGATGTAACTATGTATTGTAATACTTGAAACAGGTTTGCCAAAGTAGTCCCGAGCTCATGTGGTGATATCAGTTATAGATGAATCACGATTAATGATGTAGTGCTGCCTGAGGGATCAGAGATCATGGTTGTTCAGCTTAGGCTCGCACTGAAATTCCACCAGATTCCTTGAATCTTTTAATTACATTATAATCAGGTGAAATATCAAAATCTGGATCCAGTAGTAATGCTGGAAATTAGGCAGATTAAGGAATCCTGCAGGTTTGGGTTTGAAAATATGCTTCTTAGAAATGCGATGTGTCTTGTATCCCCAAAAATTATTGAGTTTAGAAGGTTAAATTTTTTTGGGATAAGAATGTAGGTAGATTTTGGTAGAGATAGAGGAACCTGGGGAGAACCAACATTTTGATTGTGTTAATGTGCCCTATCATAGATAAGGGTAACAGCCTCCAAAATTCAATGTTAGATTTAAAATTTTCTAATAAATTTAGATAGTTCAATTTATACATTGATTTCTGGTCTGTTGGGATCACCAGGCCTAGGTATTTGATATTGTCTGTGACAATATGAAAGGGTAAACTGTTAAGAAAAATTTGGGCTCAAGCTATTTATTAAAGATAGGAATTCACTTCTATCCCAATTTATGGTCTAAACTGATATTTCACCATACTCAATAAGCTTGAGGGGGAATAGATTCTTCAGGATTGGAGAGAAACAGTACTATATCATCAGCGTAAAGTGAGATACGGTGGTCTACTCTACCTAAGATAAGAGGAGGTATTTTAGTGGACTTTAGTGCCACTGGTGGTACACGTGCCACAGTTTGAGAATCATGGGCTTAGAGGATGAAGTCTATTTTTAGTTCAATGGGGCAGGGGTCAGAGATTAAAATATTGTGGTAGTTGGTGTGGATTACCTCACAAGTCAATTTGGCATCTGTTAAAAAGTAATCAGTTCTTGTGTATGAATTGTGACCATGGGAAAAAAGTAATCTCCAGATGCCAATGAGGTTCATAGAATTAATGAAGGTCTTTGTGCAGAATCCTTACTAAAACTGTACTTAAGCCCAGAAACTTTTTTTATCTACGCCAAGTAGGTTTCTGATTTATGAAACTTGGATGCAATCTCTGCTTTATAAATCAGACTCTTGGTAGAGTGCTCAGTTGTTTCTGGATCATATCCTGCCTTCTACACACCCACTTTCTGCCATAAACGGTCAATACAAAAGTGCCTAGTGAATATTCCACATCGACTTAAGACGGCTAACAGCAGTCTGTGGAACTCCATGCCTTGCAAAGATTGATTTCAACTTTTCCACTATCTGGGCTTGCTATAGATGTAAGCCTAGCCACCTCAATCTACCTTGAAATGTAATCAACAACCACCATGTACACAGCATTGTTCATCTGAAACCGGTCAGCTGCTACACGCTGCCACGGCCCATCTGGCAGTGGTGTCATCAGTAGGGGCTCTGGTTCTCAGTTCTCCACCTTTTGTTTTATTTGCTTTGTCAAGCCCGGCCACCACACAGAGTCCTGCGCTCTGGCTACACACTTTGATATACCTTGGTGTCCTTCATGCATCACTTCCAAGATCTCTTGTTGCATATTGACAGGGATGACCATGCGATCTCCCTTCATCAATAGCCTGTCAGCAACCATCAAATCCTGGTGATACTGCCAATAGGGTTGAAGCTGAGATGGCAGTGCCCTTGTCTTTTGACATCTCCACGTCCTTTGGCTCTGGTATCTCTCTGATTACTTTGAGTTTTTCTGGGTCAGCCTCAATTCCCTAGGCACTAATGACATGTCCCAGGAACTTTACTTTGTCCACAGCAAACTGACATTCCTGGAAGCACTTCAACACCTTGTGCAGTCTTTGTTTGTGTTTTGCTCTTGTGGTCCCAAAGCAGAGGATGACATCGGCACGACACACTGTCCCCTCCAGTCCCATCAACATCTGTGTTAAACAACGCTGGAAATGTTCTGGCACTGATGAGATCCCGAATGGGAGCCTCTTGTAGCAGTACCTCCCGAACGGGGTGAAGAATGGCGTAAAAGGGACCGATTCTGGATGTAGGGGTATCTGCCAAAATCCGGCAGTGGCATCCTGTTTTGTAAAGATAGTGGCTCCAGTGAGTTTTGCTAGAGTTTCATCCACTGCTGGCAATATGTGTCTTTCTCAACAGATGTATTCGTTTAAATGAGGCCTTTCAGAGCAGATTCTGATTTTTCCATTTGGTTTTGGTGCTACCACCATTCCTGCACACCAATCTGTGCCCTCATCTATGGGCTCGATGACTCCCATTGCCACCATTCTGTTGAGTTCTTCTTTCACTTTTTCATGCATCGGCAGGGGTACTCAGTAGTGGCAGCGTGAAGGGCTTTGCAATACTTTTGAGTTTGATCTTGTAATCACATTCAATATAGCCCAGTCCTGTGAAAACTTTGTGATATTTGCTGCTTATTTCCGCCTGCCAGTCTTTGTTGATATTCTCAACCAGGTGCATAAGCTGCAGTTCTGTAATGGCTGGAAATCCCAACAGGGGGGCAGACAGTTTCTGCACCTCATAGACTGGCTGTGTTGTTGTTTTGCCTTTGTGTTACATTTTTCCTTCAAAATGTCCTCTCACTTGTAAAGGTTCACTGCTGGGCCCGCAAAGTTGTACTGTTGTCCTGGTGAGGGGACCCTGTTGGTCTTCTGAATAGAAGGATGCTGGAATGACGGTGACCTCAGCTCCTGTGTCCAGCTTGAAGGAAATGTCTTGTCCGTTTATTTTAATAATCTTTTTCCATGTTGTGGATTAGTTGCCTCCTGATACAGCTACCAGGAAGAGGGTGTGGTCCCTGTCCTCTTCTGTTATAGCACCCACGCTGCCTGACCGGCAAACTGCTGCAAAATGTCCCCTTTTTCTGCATTTTCTGCACTCTGCTTCTCTACTATTCTACCCTGTGCTGGTGCTTTACCACATCTTCTGCAGCATTTCTGTCCTTTCTGAGGATCACGTTGGGTTTTTGCATAACTTATCTTGGTTGTTTGATTTTCTTTGTAATTTTTATTTTTGAATTTTAAGAAATCCATATTTGTTTGTGTCTCACACCACAGGTTGCTGCCTTTTCATCTCCTCATGAGCTGTCACCGCTTTTTCCAAGGTCAGCTCACTGTCCATCTGTAGTTTTTCTGACAGGCCATTATGCCTGATTCCAACCACTAATCTGTCACGGATCATTGGCAGTGTTCTGCAAGTTCATGAACTAATGCTATGAAAGCCTCCACTGACTCCAATGGTTCTTGGCATCTTCTATTGAAATGAGTATGTTCATATATTACAATTTACTTGCAAATAAAGTGATTATCAAAAGCCTCCTTCACTGATTTATATGTTTTCATATCATCTGCAGTCAATCCCAGTGTGCCAAAAATATCATCTGCTTTGTCCCCCATAGTTTAAATAAGGGAGTTAACTTGATATTCTGAGCCTCCCTGGTAAGGTCTATTCGGGGGTTCTGGAGAGGAGGGTCCGACGGATAGTCGAACCTCGGATTCAGGAGGAACAATGCGGTTTTCGTCCTGGCCATGGAACACTGGACCACCTCTACACCCTCGGCAGGGTCCTAGAGGGTGCGTGGGAGTTCGCCCAACCGGTCTACATGTACTTTGTGGACTTGGAGAAGGCATTCAACCGTGTCCCTCAGGGTGTCCTGTGGGGGGTACTCCGGGAGTATGGGGTACCAGGCCCTTTGATACGGCTGTTAGGTCCCTATATGAACGGTGTCAGAGTCTGGTTCGCATTGCCGGCAGTAAGTCGGACTCATTTTCCGTGAGAGCTGGACTCCGCCAAGGTTTCCCTTTGTCACCGGTCCTGTTCATAACGTTTATGGACAGGATTTCTAGGCGCAGCCAAGGTGTTGAGGCGATCCCTTTTGGTGACCTCAGGATCGGGTCTCTGCTTTTCGCAGATGATGTGGTCTTGTTGGCTTCATCTGAACATGATCTACAGCTCTCGTTGGAGCAGTTCGCAGCCGAGTGTGAAGCGGCTGGGATGAGGATCAGCACCTCCAAATCTGAGACCATGGTCTTGAGCCGGAAAAGGGTAGAGTGCCTTCTCCGGGTGGGGGATGAGGTCCTTCCTCAAGTGGGGGAGTTTAGGTATCTGGGGGTCTTGTTCACGAATGAGGTAATAATGGAGCAGGAGATCGATGGAAGGATTGGTAAGGCGTCTGCAGTTATGCGGGCGCTGTACCGGTCTGTCGTGGTGAAGAGGGAGCTTAGCCGAAAGGCAAAGCTCTCCATTTACCGGTCGATCTACGTTCCTACCCTCATCTATGGTCACGAACGCTGGGTGGTGACCGAAAGAACGAGATCACGGATACAGGCAGCTGAAATGAGTTTCCTCCATAGGGTGGCTGGGCTCTCCCTTAGAGATAGGGTGAGAAGCTCTGTCATCTGGAGGGGGCTCAGAGTAGAGCCGCTGCTCCTCCACATCGAGAAAAGCCAGTTGAGGTGGCTCGAGCATCTGGTCAGGATGCCTCCTGGAAGCCTCCCTGGTGAGGTGTTCTGGGCACGTCCCACCGGGAGGAGACCCAGGGGAAGACCCAGGACTCGCTGGAGGGATTATGTCTCCCAGCTGGCCTGGGAATGCCTTGTAATTCCTCCCAATGGAGCTGGCCCAAGTAGCCGGGGAGAGGGAAGTCTGGGTCTCTCTGCTTAGGCTACTGCCCCCGCGACCCGACCCCGGGTAAGCGGAAGATGATGGATGGATGCATGGATGGACTTGATATTCTTCATCCTTTTTGTCCAGTCCTGCCGCTACTCTGAACCGTTCGAATCTAAGAATCCAGTCGGGCCAGCTGGAAAAGTCTGAGTTTTCTGGCGGATTTAATAAGAAAAGTGTATCCATCTTCTATCTCTGTTTGGATGAACCACTCCGGTCTGTTATGAACCGCTAGCCTGGTGCTAACTTTAGCTTCAGTCCACTCTTAACTCTCGTACCTTTACAGTCTTGCAAGCTATCTTCCGGAGGACCGCTGCTGTTGAGACGGGATCCAACACATTTCTGACACCATGTAATAACCTCAGATGTTTCTTAGAACTGAGACGCTCACTCTCTCTTAACACAGATGCTTCTTTTATTAGAACGGGGGGCCACATTTAATGTAACGCCACGTTCCGTCTGTTATATGTGTCCTACCTAAAACACTCTGCTTTTCCTACATTTGCTCCTGTTACAGAGATGTTTATGAATCGAGAGAACAATCCTCCTATAAGTTCTGTAAGCTCACTGTGACAACCAGTGATGGAGAATGGTTGCATTAGAACGGAGAAGAAACCAAACTGTCAGGGAATTGAAATGCAAATGAATCGCGACAGAAAGAATACTAAATAAAAACAGTGACATACATTTCTTTTGCTGGAGTCTAGGAAGGACTAGGAAATAAAAATGAACACAGGTTTTGATAAGTATGGGAGTAATACCAATATTTAGCTACTGGTTTCAGATCTCCATGAGACTTGAGTGGTGGTGAGAGATTTTCTTTTATAATATGAAAAATATGTGATTCTTTAATTTGCTCATGAGATGTTTTAATTACGGTAACAATAACAGTAAATGTGGATCTCTTTGGTTATTTATCTTGTAAATTGTTTTCAGTCACCATAATTAGACACTTTTTGGTTTAATAAAAATGACTAGAATGGAAAAAGTAGAATTCAGAAAAATCTAAATGGAAAAGTGGAACTTTAGAAGTAAAACATGTCTAACATAATTAAATGGAATTCATATGGTTGCAGAGTTTAAAAGAAAAACAGTTAAGGTGACAAAAGAAGTTATTGGGGGGGCATGCAACCCCTTTGACGGATAGCTGCAATGTACTCAGTCAGAATGAATACTTGAATTGTTTGCCAGGTTAAAAGTATCTTTTGAAAATGACAATCATTAAGTGTATATTCAATGTCTTCATTAGGCCCACATCTCTGTATTAAAAAATGTTCTACCTTCTCTGTAGATAATTGGACTTTTCTATTATATCATAAAACATTGATATTTTGGGAATCTGCAGCACATCTTAAGGTGATTAATTTAAGAAGATTCACAGACTATTTTTGCATCCAATGTATATTTCTACATTTCTACTACATTCAATAAGCTGTTTTTGCTGGACCCATTGTTAGCAAAATTATACTATTCAGTACAGTCCCACACTGAATGTTGTTAGCATGGACTAGAGAGAAAATATATGAACATTTGTGGAGGTTGAATTAGTACCAAAGTCATTGGGATGACAACAATTTACAAGTCAGATTTCCTTGCCATGTACCAGATTGTAGTTGTTTGTATCTAACACTGTGAACATATTGCCATGTGCTCTGAAATACCTACCGACCAGTAAATGCCAGCTCCTCTCCTAGTTCATGCTGTGCTGGCATCTCCTCATCCTCAGAGAGACCTCCACCTTTTCCAGCTGTACCATTCATTTGGCCCAGCTCGTTCAATGACAAAACTGACTTTCTGCAGAAAAAAAGTGCACATTTAAAAGCCTAAAGGACATTTATACTGATCACAAAGTTGATTGCTGTTGACAGGAGAGCGGGATATCACTAATCATTAAGCTCATTTATCTTACTCTCACAACAAACAATCTATGTTGCTGTTAAGTCTGCGTCATAGGTGACAAAGCAGCTTTGGTTAACATTGTGAATCATTGTAGACCTACTCCATCTGATTCTAGCACAGCTCCTTGAGCTTAAAAAAGCACAAACCTTTTGTCAGCTGTGGGGACTTTTTTTGGTGGTTCAATGCGGATTTTGGGATCCCATTCTCCAGGTGGGAGTACAATCACCTCATCCAAAAACTCATCTATTCCAGCAATCAGGTCCTCCCGATCTCTGGCTTTGTAGGCAACATCACTGAAAAGCTTGATAGGGTAGAGGGGTAAATGAAAATGTTTTTACAGCTTCACTTTGTTTTCATGATGTTAAAAAAAAAGCCATGATAAAAGTTTCATGAAATTTGTAGACTGCTTGAACCGATTTTATATCAAAATAGTGAAAGTAAAATACTTCTCAAATCCAACAATTTAACCTCAAATCCCACAACTACAGAGAAAGGTTATATGTAGAACAGCTTAACAATTGGTCATATTAAACAAATACTCAAAAATGCACTTCCAGCAGCAAAGCATTATCTGAAAATAAGTTTTTGCAGAAAATGTCACTGTTGGCTTTGTTCCATCTAACAAAGACAGGATGTCACTGAAGCATTTTTTACACAGTGACAGACACTTACATCATCCACCATTAGGGTTGCTATAGCTCGGCCGATCTCATTATAAGACTTGGCCTTTCCTTGGGGTCCCAAGAGAATAAACAGGAATCTGTAGTGAAAAAAGCATATAAGGGTTTTCTGGCAGTGCAGATGTCAGCTGCAGAGTGGAGAGGGAGATGTGTGGCATTTCTACCTGGTGGGAACTGGCACCTCTGTCAGGCCTCCGAGTGTTGTGGCCTGGGCCAGACGGACAAAGGCGACGAAAGGTTTACTCAGGAAATCCACTTCACCCACTAAGACATTAGATGCCTCTGCATCTCTCGGAATTTTCTTCATGAATTTGTTTTTTAGCTGCAGTAAAAAGGAAGGAAAAATTCAGGCTATGTTGAGATGTAATTTTCATGTCATGCCAATGTCTGAGTTTCTTAAATGCGTAATATGTATCTTGTCATATATTCATGTCCTAATCTGTATTATATAAAACCTTTTTTCTAAACACTGCCTTGGAGACATATTCACATTCCTTGACATTTCTCACTTTAAAGCAACAATATAGAGTGTATTTCATTGGAATATACATTATCAAAGAATACAATTCTTTCTAGGAATCAGGGCAAATGTATTAGTCCTTCAAAACACTGACAAACCAGGGTGCAGATCAGGAATCAGAGTTGTAGTTTACCCACCTCTCTGCAACTTCTGTACTGTTACCCACTCAATACCCCATTGAGACAGTGTCTTGCCCACGGCCAAAATCAAATTGATTAAAAATTAACCAAACAAAAGGAAACCATAAAAATTGTATTAAAATAAATACAGTTCTGACCAAACAACAAAATAGGGCAATTAGATGTATTTAACTGAACATAAAATCACTCTCCTCAAAGACTCTCTTTAGTAAATTACTTGATATGTGATAATAAAATTGATTTATTGATCTATCAGAAACCTGGCTGCAGCAGGAGGAATTTTGTAATTATAAATGAGTCAGCTCCTTCCAATCATCAAAATTCCCACATTCCCTAGAAGCACTGCGCGATGAGGAGTTGCAACCATCTTTCATTCAGATGTACAAATGTGCCCTAGGCCAATTAATAGCTACAGCTCTTTTGGACATTTAATCCTTAGTTTTCCTCATACAAGCTGCAAAGCATTAAAACCACTTTTGTTTGTGTTTTTGTATCGTCCACCAGGCCCTTACTCTCAATTCTTGGAACAGATCTAATTTTTTATTTGATTTAGTATTAAACACTCATCAGGTAATTATTATTGAGGATTTCAATGTTCACATGGACACTGAAAGTGTCAGCCTAACTGCAGCCTTTAATATGATCTTAGACTCAATTGGCTTTACTCAGTAAGTGAAGGGACCCACGCACTATGGTCCGCACACTTTAGATGTACTGACATAAGGCATTGAGTGAAGTAACAGTTCTCCCACATAACTCAGTGCTATCTGACCATTTTTTGATAACTTTTGAATTTACTTTACCTGACTTTCCCAAATCTGAACGAAAATTAATAACAGTACAACTTTTTCAGACAATGCTGTAACAAGTTTAAAAGAATCTGTTCCATTCTTGCTTCCCTGTGTTTCACAGAATACCACCATGGACAGCAGTTATTCTATCAATAACTCTTCAGAAATTGATGATCTGGTTCAAAGTACTTCTTCCTCACTTCAGTTGGCACTATACAGTGTAGCTCCCTTAAAAATAAGGTAATCAGCCATAGGAGGTTGAGATTCCTACAAGTCTACAACTTTATAAAAACACCCTTCGACAAGCTAGAACAGCATATTTCTCGTCATTCTACCATGCATGATTAATTTTCTTTCAGTAAAAGAGGGAGAATCGGTGAGAACTGTAGAATCAAGTTTTTGTTTGTACCATTTTTGATCTGTTGAACTCGCGGAATTATCACAAATATTAGTTTCATCTAAACCCTCAACTTGTGTGTTAGACCCAATACCAACCAAATTATTTAAGGAAGTGTTGACTCTGGTTACTGGTCCTATTTTAGACATGATGAATCTACCTTTAATAAATGGATATGTACCGCAGGGATTCAAGTTTGTTCTAATTAAACCTTTACTTAAGAAACCCTCCCTCAGTCAAGATGACCTAGCTAATTACAGACCTATATCTAACCTATCTTTCTTATCCAAAATTCTTGAAAAAATTCTTGCTAATTAAGTATGTGAGCATCTAAACAGCAACAACCTGTTTGAAGAATTTCAGTCAGGCTTTAGAGCTCATCATAGCACTGAAACAGCACAGGTGAAAGTTCCTAATGATATTCCAATGGCCTCAGATAATGAATTTGTGACTGTTCTGGTCTTGTTGGATCTTAGTGCTGCTTTTGACACAGTCGATCATAATATTCTCTTAGAAAGGCTTTGAACATGTTGTAGGGATCAAGGGAACAGCGCTAGGCTGGTTTAAATCATATCTGTCCATCAGATTCCAGTTTGTTCATATTAATGATTTATCTTCTTCACACTAAAGGGTTACTTGTGGAGTGCCACAGGGTTCTGTGCTTGGACCGATTCTCTTTACTGTATATCCTTCCAATTGGTAAAATAATTAGACAACATGGAATGAATTTCCACACTTATGCTGATGATACACAATTATATTTGTCAATAAAACCTGATGAAACCAATCAGTAAGGTAGATTACAAGCATGTCTGGAAGACATAAAACCTGGATGACTCTGAATTTTCAACTTTTAAATTTAGATAAGACAGAAGTTGTTGTCTTTTCCTCTGGTAATAATGTTAAGAACCTCGGTGTAACATTTGACCAAGACATGACATTTAAATCCCATATTAAACAGGTTTCTAGGATTTCTTTCTTTCACCTCCGGAATATTGCTAAAATCAGAAACATCCTGTCCAGGAGTGATGCAGAGACACTAGTCCATGCATGTGTTACTTCAAGACTGGATTACTGTGATTCCTTTTTTATCAAGATGTCCACAAAATGCAATTAAAAGCCTTCAGTTGATCCAAAATTCTGCAGCAAGAGTTCTGATGGATATTAAAAAGAGAGATCACATTTCTCCTGTTTTGGCTTCTCTCCATTGGCTCCCTGTTAAATCCAGAATAGAGTTTAAGATCCTCCTCCTTACGTATAAAGCCCTTAATAATCAAGCTCCATCGTACATCAGGGATCTGATTGTTCCATATGTTCCTAACAGAGCACTTAGTTCTCAGAATGCAGGTCTACTGGTAGTTCCTAGAATTTCTAAAAGTAGAATGGGAGGCAGATCTTTTAGTTATAAGGCTCCTCTCCTGTGGAACCACCTCCCAGTTTTAGTCCGTGAGGCAGATACTCTGACTGTTTTTAAGACTGGGCTTAAAACCTTCCTTTTTGATAAAGCTTATACTTAGTGGCTTAGGTTATCCTGAGCTATTTTTTGTAGTTATGCTGCTATAGGCTTAGATTGTTGGAGGACAGAATGACCACTTACCCTCTCTATTCTACTTTTTTCTTGTACCGCTCTCCAGATATATTTTTTCTGCTGTTATTTTGATTGTTAACGCTGTTTTCTCACAGTAATTTTCTCCCCATAGAAGCTCCACATGGTCTGGTACCCTGCTCAGCTACCCCTGCTGGATGGTGAGCGTTGGTCCAGATGATGCTCAAAGTCACCACGCATCCTCCATGCTGTCTCTTCTCTGTCTTCTCAGACCCCCCAGACGGTCGTGGCAGATCACCGCTTGTTCTGAGCCAGGTTCTGCTGGAGGTTTCTTCCTGTTAAAGGGGAGTTTTACCTCTCCACTGTTGCTACATGCTTTCTAAGTATGAGGGATTGCTGAGGAATTGCTGTGGTTGGAGTCTGCATGATCCGAGCACAACCTCACGTCGATGACTCAGACCAATCTACTGGGATTCCATTACATATTAAACTTTTAACTGATTGGAATGTTTGTGTAACTCTATTGAAACGACTTTTGTTGTAAAGTGCCTTGAGATTACATTTGTTGTGAATTGGCGCTATATAAACAAAAGTGAATTGAATTAAAAAAGGGAATATAGCGCCAATTCACAACAAATGTAATCTCTAGGCACTTCACAACAAAAGTAATTTCAATACAGTGATACAAACATTCCAAACAATTAAGTTTTCTATGTAAGGAATCCCAGCAGATTGCGATGAGTCATTGACGTAAGGTTGTGCCCGGATCATGGAGACTCCAACCACAGCAATTCCTCAGCAATCCCTCATACTGAGCATGTAGCGCCAGAGGAGAGGAAAAACTCCCCTTTAACAGGAAGAAACCTCCGGCAGAACCTGGCTCATTACAAGCGGTAATCTGCCACGACCGTCTGCAGGTCTGAGAAGACAGAGAAGAAACGGCATGGAAGATGCTCAGTCACTTTGAGCATCATCTGGACAAATGCTCCCCATCCAAAAGGGGGCTACACAGTTTAAAAGATCTTTAATGTAATGCTGTAGCACCTAGCTGGGCCATCTGGTGGCACTGTGACAGTGCCAAAAATACACAGATAAGAACAATGGGCATGCCCAGTCAACCCAGTAGCAAACAACAAATCAAGCTTCACATAAAGAGCTTTATTAAAACGCTTTTTTTTGAAAAGCTTTATTTGTCTGTCTCATACCTGGGCCTAGGGTTATGTACTGACAAGGAATATCAGCACCATGGACAGCACTTTGTTTTTTCTTGACTTTACACAGCAACAAATGTAAGAAACCTGATCAAATCACAGCTAAATGAAAAATTACTTGGAGCTAACTGCCTGCATAGCAGCAGTTACAATTTTTATTTTTTATTTTTGCTGGAACCTCTTGATATATACAAATACAATATGTAAAAATGTTTAGCATTTTACGCAAGTTTGCCTTTAGTTAGCTTGCCTCTCCGCATTTTAGCACTTTTATACAGTAGTCTCGTCCATTCACAGTAGTAACTTGTGGTCATGACTTAACTATTTTCAATTCATTTCAATTCACTTTTATTTATATAGCGCCAGTTAACAACAAATGTCATTTCAAGGCACTTAACAACAAAAGTCATCTCAATACAATTATACAAACATTCCAATCAGTTAAGTTTTCTATGTAAGGAATCCCAGTAAATTGCGTTGTGCCCGGATCATGCAGACTCCAACCAAGCAATTCCTCAGCAAACCCTCATACTGAGCAAGCATGTAGCGACAGTGGAGAGGAAAAACTCCCCTTTAACAGGAAGAAACCTCTGGCAGAACCCTGGCTCAGTACGAGCGGTCATCTGCCACGACCGTCTGGGGGGTCTGAGAAGACAGAGAAGAGACAGCATGGAGGATGCGCGGTGACTTTGAGCATCATCTGGACCAACGCTCCCCATCCAGCAGGGGTAGCTGAGCAGGGTACCAGACCTTGTGGAGCTTCTATGGGGAGAAAAACACTGAGAGAAAACTGGGTTAACAATCCCCAATCATTAACATCAGAAAAAATATATCTGGAGAGTAGTGGAAAAGAAAAGTAGAAGGTGTGTTAGGGTCAGTTGAGTCTGAAAAAGGATTTTTTTCCCTCCTAATTCTTAAGTCTATTAGCAATGTACGATGTGAGGGAGATGGAGTTGAGGAGGGCTGCTGGACCAGCAAGTTTGGAATAGGGAGACGAAGGCAGTGCACTGACCAATGCACGCTGTCAGTAGCCTCTTTGTCCATCACTTTCTATCCTTAAAACCTGGTGTAAATATGTTTCTGTCCTGATTCATGATTCAACCTTTGTTCAATTCTCTAATCATTTTATTCTGGTAAATTAATACATTACTGTTAGAAATCGGAGAGGGATTATAAGGTCTAGTGTCTATTAATAACTATAAGCTTTATCAAAAAGGAAGGTTTTAAGCCTAGTCTTAAAAACAGTCAGAGTATCTGCCTCACGAACTAAAACTGGGAGCTGGTTCGACAGGAGAGGAGCCTGATAACTAAAAGATCTGCCTCCTATTCTACTTTTTGAAATCCTAGGAACTACCAGTAGACCTGCATTCTGAGAACTAAGTGCTCTGTTAGAAACAAATGGAACAATCAGATCTCTGATGTACGATGGAGCTTGATTATTAGGGGCTTAATAAGTAAGGAGGAGGATCTTGAACTCTATTCTGGATTTAACAGGGAGCCAATGGAGAGAAGCCAAAACAGGAGAAATGTGATCTCTCTTTTTAATATTCATCAGAACGCTTGCTGCAGCATTTTGGATAAACTGAAGGCTTTTGATTGCATTTTGTGGACTTCCTGATAATACGCAATTACTGTAGTCCAGCCTCGAATTCACAAATGCATGGACTAGTGTCTCTGCATCACTCCTGGACAGGATGTTTCTAATTTTAGCAATATTCCGAAGGTGACAGAAAGAAATCCTAGAAACCTGTTTAATATGAGATTTAAATGTCATGGCTTGGTCAAAAATTACACTGAGGTTCTTTACATTATTACCAGAGGCCAAATTAATGCCATCCAGATTAAGTGATTGACCTAGCAGTTTCCTTTTTAAAGGTTCTGGTCCAAAGACAACAACCTCTGTCTTGTCTGAATTTAGGAGCAGAAAATTCAGAGTCATACAAGTTTTTATGTCATCGAGACAGGCTTGTAATCTACCTAACTGATTGGTTTCATCAGGTTTTATGGATAAATACAATTGTGTATCATCAGTATAACTGTGGAAATTCATACCATGTTGTATAATTATTTTACCAATTGGAAGCATATACATAGTAAAGAGAATCGGTCCAAGCACAGAACCCTGTGGTAGGCTACTTTCGTGTGGGCAACTGTGGTTCAGTGGTAGAGTAGAGTTGGCTTGCAATCGGAGGGTCGTAGGTTTGATTCCAGCTTCCTCCAGTCACATGTCCCCTGGGGAAGTCACTTAACCCCAAGAACATTCTACATTGTCCTTTCATCGGTGTATGAATGTGAGTGTGAATGGGTGAATGTGGCTTCAATGTAAAGTTCTTTGAGTGGTCAGTGTGACTAGAAAAGCGCTATATAAGTTAAGTCCATTTACTCCACAAGTAACCCTTGAGTGTGAAGAAGATTTATCATTGACATAAACAAACTGGAATCTGTTGGACAGATATGATTTAAACCAGCCTATCCCTTGATCCCTACAACATGTTCAAGCCTTTCTAAGAGAATATTATGATCGACTGTGTCAGAAGCAGCACTGAGATCTAGCAAGATCAGAACAGTCACAAATCCATTATCTGAGGCCATTAGAATATCATTAGTAACTTTTACCAGTGCTGTTTCAGTGCTATGATGAGTTCTAAAACCTGACTGAAATTCCTCAAACAGGTTGTTGCTGTTTAGATGCTCACATAATTGATTAGCAACTATTTTTTGAAGAATTTTGGATAAGATAGGAAGGTAAGACATAGGTCTGTAGTTGGCTAAATCATCTTGATGCAGGTAGGTTTTCTTAAGTAAAGACCTAATTACAGCAACCTTAAATTCCTGTGGCACATATCCATTTATTAAAGATAGATTCATCATGGGTCTAACATACAAGTTGGGGGTTTAGATGAAGCTAATATTTGTGATAATTCCGAAAGTTCAACAGAATCAAAATGGTTCTACCGTTCTCTCTAATGCTGCTTCATTTACTGAGAGAGAGTTAGTCATGTCAGAGAATGCCAATGATTTTATTCTTTATAGAATTTATTTTACTTATGAAGAAGCCCATAAAGTCATCACTACTGAGAGAAGGGGGAATAGTTGGCTCAACAGAGACTCTGTGTACGTTTGGCAACTGTACTAAAAAGAAACCTAGGATTGTTTTTATTTACCTCTATTAATGATGAGAAATATGCTGTCCTAGCTTTTCGAATGGCGTTTTTATAAAGTAGTAGACTATTTTTCCAAGTTAGAAAGAAATTATTTAAGTGTGTAGAGCGCCATTTTCTCTCCAGTTTCCTAGTATTCTGCTTTAAAGTATGCAACTCTGCACTCAACCAGGGAGCCAATCTCCTATGGCTGATTACCTTCTTTTTTAAGGGGGCTACACTGTCTAGTGCCAAACACAGTGAGGAAGTAATACTTTGAAGCAGACCATTAATTTCTGAAGGGTTAGTGTTTGAATTACTGCCATCCACTCTGGCATTCTGAGACACATACGGAAACAAGAACATATTCTTTAAAACTTGTTACAGCATTGTCTGATAAAGTTCTACTGTAATGAATGTTTCTTTCAGATTTGGGAACGTTGAGTCAATTAAATTCAAAGGTTATCAAAAAATGGTCAGATAGGACTGGGTTATGTGGGAGGACTATTAGTTCATCACACTCAATGCCGTATGTCAGTACAATGTCTAAAGTGTGCCGACCAGAGTGTGTGGGTCCCTTCACTTTCTGAGTAAAGCCAATTGAGTCTAAGATAATATTAAAGGCTGCAGTTAAGCTATCACTTTCAGTGTCCACGTGAATATTAAAATACCCCACAAAACTAAATCAGATAAAAAGTCTGAGATCTGGTCAAAGAATTGAGAGTAAGGGCCTGGTGGACGATACAAAACCACAAACGAAAGTGGTTTTAATGTTTTGCAGTTTGGATGAGGAAAACTAAGGATTAGATGTTCAAAGAGCTGTAGTTAATATTTGGTCTAGGGCAAATTTGCAAATCTGAATGAAAGATGGTTGCAACTCCTCCTCCTGTCCAGTACTTCTAGGAATGTGAAAATTTTGATAATTGGTAGGAGTTGACTTATTTATAATTACAAAATCCTCCTGCTGCAACCAGGTTTCTGATAGGCAAAATAGATAAATTTTATTATCACATATCAAGTCATTTACTAATAAAGTCTTTGAGGAGAGGGATCTTATGTTTAGTAAACCACATCTAATTACTCTATTTTCTTGTTTGGTCTGAATCGTATTTATTTTAATGAGATTTTCAGAGTTTGCTTTTGTCAGGTTAACGTTTAGTCTATTTGATTTTGGCTGTGGGCAAGACACTGTCTCAATGGGGTATTGAGTGAGTGACAGTACAGAAGCTGCAGAGAGGTGGGTTAAACTACGACTCTGCTTCCTGGTCTGGACCCTGGTTTGTCAGTGTTTTGAAGGACCAATAAATTTATCCAGATTCCTAGAAAGAAGAGCTGCTCCATCCCAAGTGGGATGGATGCCGTCTCTCCAGATCAGACCAGGTTTTCCCCAAAAAGTTTTCCAATTATCATTGTAGCCCACGTTGTTTGCTGGACACCACTCTATTTTGTTCCCACACATTTGTAATGCAAGACCACAATGTACCAAAGCGCCATGCATGACTTTTTTTTTCTTTCCTGTCAATGAAAATAAATTAAGAATAAACCTGCAAAGTCACTGAACTCTTTTAAATCTAAAATAAAAACGTACAATTTACACTTGCCTATTACTTACTGATATGATTAATTACTATTATTGACATTGTCAGACATTAAATGATTTTAATTTTCATAAATTTATATAACAGTTCTCTTAAAGCTATTTTTTTTTCTTTTTCTTTTAATAACTTATTGGTATAAATGTCAGTTTATGCTTATAATGATTCTTTGTCTTAATCTTCTTGTAATCATGTAAAGCACCTTGAATTGCCTTATGTTGAATGTGTGCTGTATAAATAAAATTGCCTTGCCTTGCCTTTCCTGTCAATGTCACTAAATGGGCTCTTTAGAGAACACCTGCATTAATGCTGAGATTAAATTGCACACAACTGGACTGTGTTTACTTATTAGGTGCAATCAGACAGCATATTGGTGGAAATAAAGTAATGGGGACTGAAAACAAATTAATGACACACTTTTAAATTTGTTAGTGGTAAAAAATTAAATAATAAAGTTAAAGCTAAAGTATTTTTGATAATTTTAAGCAAGAGAAGTGAATCTTGGACATCTGACATTTCTCTCTCCATCTGGCTTATAAGTGTTTAATAAAAGCTTAGTAACATATGAATACGTAATCAACAACTGTCTTTTCTGTACTTCTCCTTGGAAGTATGACTTGCATATTGCAATGCACTCTAAGATAACTTGTCCTAATCATTTATAAAAAAAAATCTAATTGTTTTGTTCATAATTTTTTCAATGTCTAATACTACTGGATGCAGTAAATATAGATGGGGAAGTTATGTTGTAAATGTTATTTTAATACATTGGTAGGCAATGTATACATAACTTAGTTAATAAACATTAACTACATGGTTTTAATTTCTAATTTTCTGTATAAATTTAATGTGATTTTTGTTTTTCACTGCCTTGTGACTTTTGTGTCTGGGACAAGTACTTTGTAAATACTTTACTTACTTTAATCAAACCTAATGTTTTAAATGGTAAATTTTATATAATAATCAATAACATAAAATTTATAAAGAAACTGTTTACCAACTATTTTCAAAATACATTTTTCAATTTTTACATATGAAACACTATTAAAGACACTCTGTAACTTTTACATCTTATAAAGATGTTTTTTAAATGTTTTATTGGCACACCAGCATTTATTATGTTGCTCTTCGGAGCTGTCACTGCATGGGCGGATCTCGTTGCTGGAAACCGTACTAAGTAACTTTAGTCTGACTGAGTTTCGCTTTACGGCAGTACGCTACACGCTAAATGATATTAACAAACCCGCGTGTTTGATACTTTACCCATGGCAGATCCAAAGGAACCAAATAAAACCATCAGATGAACGGAGGAAAACGGAGAAAAAAGATATAAAGCAAGAACTGCCCAGTTCCCAAGCTGAAAGCTGCTAGAGTTTCACTGCCAGAGAAGCTCTGCTGATGTTTTGTTTATTATTTACTAAGTGTTACTAATGCTTTATAAGCTTGTATTATACTTAAGTGTTTAACTTTTTGTCTAATTTTCTATTGAAAATTAAACAAACGTCTGTGGTAGTAATATGAGACAATGTGAAATATTTTCTCATTTTACTCTTTAGGTTATATGTCATGATTTTAAAATATGAACTAATGACACAAATTTCTGTTATCCTATAACAAACAGAACACATCATTTCTTTAAAAGTTCATTGTTGTATTTAATGTGGCTGTAGTTCCCACTACAGCCACATTAAATACAACAATGAACTTGAATGAGTTCCATCTCTAAATAATGATCTAAGAAAAATTACTTTCTATCAATCATTTGTTGTCATGAATGATCTCTACATTCACCAGTGACAGACAGACAGGCACCCTATGTAGGTTTATGAGCACAAAACCCTGAGAACAAATTACTGAAGCTAAGCAAATTATGGCTATGACGGAGAGAATTCCGGCGATCCATCTTCACCTGTTTGACTTGACTTCAAGGTGTGGCAGGAAATCGGATAAAGGCTCAAAGAAATTAAATGACAGGAAACTTTGCCAATAACCCACAGCCTCAATCTGTTACTACATGTGACCATTAGGCACGTGGACCGGACAATGAGATCTATGTTCCTCCTCGGTTTCAGCTCGATATTGACACTGACAGTGTAGTGCAGACACACAAACAGTAAAAAAAAATCACTTGTCCATTGTTCCATGTGACCAACTATATCTGTAATTCCAGTTTAAACATCCAACCAATCACTCATTACAAGAATCCTTGCTCCTGTGACTTACCTTACAAAGAGAGCTCATCACACGCATTCTACTCTCTGAAACAAATCCTCATTCATGTGAGTGACACTTAATTGTGACCTTTTTCAAAGCTCAGCAGAATAATCCCCACCCCATAACAGCAGGCCCTTGCAACAGCCCATGTATGTATCTCTAGGTTTAGATTATATTATTACATTGGCTCCATTAAAAACAAGAGGTATGTGTTTGCACACTTTCTATTCCACTTTTGATAGCAATTGCAATGAAAGACTGATGACAAGTACTACTGAGATTCAAGGAATTATCCACCATGCAACAGCCTGACACAACAGAAGGGTGATTTTTCCAATAATACAGAGCAAGACGGGGGATATAGACTTTGGCTTGTAGGTAAACAAACACTTAGGATAAGAAGGTAACATTAACTTATTAAAAGCCTCATGAAGATAAAGCCAATTACTTTTTTAATGTTTTAGGTTGGTATGTTTCAATGATTTCTTAGATGGTTACACCATGAGCAGTTGGTCTGTGAAGTCAAAATCAGAACGCACCTGGTCTGTGCTGGGAGTATCAGCAATATCATTCATACTTCGGCTCTGAGCATGACCTGAAAGGGAAAAAAACTGAAAGCTCAGATCCACTGTTTTTAAATCATTAAGGATATCTAGAATTACGGTTAATAATATAACTGACATCACAAAATCTTCAGTATTACTCAAATTGGTTGAAGCAAAAATGAATACACCCCGGAACAAAAACTACTATATCTAGTATTTTGTATAAGCACCGTGAATTTTAAGGACAGCGCCAAGTCTTCTAGGGATGGAATGAAAAAGTTTGAAGAGCCTGGATGCTGGATGAAAAATTGTTCTCAACTTGTCGGTTCAGAATTCCCCACAGGTCTTCTATTAGTTTCAGAGACATACTTTGCCATTCAATCACCTTCAATGTTTTAAAAACTTTCTATGGCTACATATTCTTCCTGTGATAACGCTGGGCTCATCAAAAAAATAGACACCAGGCTGGTGTCATAATTAATGCATAATTAATGAGGGGGCCAGACTAGATAGACAGGCCGTTAATTTCACTTCCTGGTTTACCTTCTGAAGTTTGAGAAATAGGAGAACCGTCCGAGGAGCGCAGATATGGCAGCAGTCAGGCATGGGGCTATTAGCCTTTAGCTTAGTTAGCCAAGTTTAGCATCAGAGCTAAAGACGCCGGAGCAGAATGGGCGCGATTCCGACCGAACTACACGCCCATACACTGCCCGTGAGCGCAGAGTGTACAGTGAAGATCCCGCCCCTATGCCCTTTTTAGGAACATGCTTCGTCAGAGCTGGGGAGGAGGAGTCTGTGAATCCGCCATAAATTCCCCCATGAAAGTGTGTCATTCTGGTGAATGGGGAGGAGTGAGGAGGTGCTAGGTATTTTACAGTCTATGGTTTTGGATCATTGTCGTGTTGGAAAAGTGCATGACGACCAAGTGCACAGAGTGATGGCAGCATCGTCTCATTCAGTATAGAGCAGAACATTGTTGAGTTCATGATACCATCAGTGCAATGCAGCTCCCCAACACCAGCAGCACTCATGCAGCCCTACATAAGGACACTATCACCAACATGTTTCACTGTAGGCACCATGCATTTTTCTCTGAAATCCTCACCATAACGATGCCAGTGATCTTTGTCTCATCACTCCAGAGTATAGAGTCCCAGTAGTCTTAATCTTTTTCAGCATGGACCATAGCAAATTCTAGGCATGCTTTTTTGTGCATGAGCTGTAGGAGAGGCTTCCTTCCTGGACGATACCTATGCATACCATTCCCTCTGCAGTGCGCATCGTATGGTGTCACGGGAAATGATCACTCCAGTTTGGCTTTCTGCTGCTTTAGCTAACTGCAGTGAAATTGCATGGCGATTTTCTTCAACCTTTCTCATCAGAAGACACTCCTGTCTTGATGTTAACTTCCGTGGATGGCCTGGACATCTCTGTAAGATGGTTGCACTTCCATCTTTCTTAAATTTTCGGATTTTCGCTTCATTATTTTAACTGACATGTAAAGCTTTGCTGATCTTCTTTTAGCCCTCACATTTTTTGTGTAAACAAATTCTTTATTTTCTCAGATTTTGTGACATTTCTCTTCCCTGGGGAGTCATTGCTGACAGCATGAAATGGGAAGGGATTTTCTTTGTTAAGTAATGTCCTTTTATAGTCACCTGTCTGCTGGACACCTCTTAAAGGAATCATACTAACCTTTGGTTGAATGCCTGTTAATTAGAATTTTGTACTCCTAAGTGTGGCTTTTCTCCTAAAACTGTAATTGGGGATGTACTCAATTTTGCAACATGGGCTTGAATGAATTTGCTATGAAAATCCCTTTTTGTGTGTGCATATTCAATTCAATTTCAATTCAGTTTATTTATATAGCGCCATTTCACAAAAGATGTCATCTCAAGGCACTTTACAAAAAGAGTTATTACAATACAATGTTTAGTGTAGAATTTACTGAACCACAGAAGATTGCGTCGTGGAATTCTCAGCAATCCCTCATACTGAGCAAGCATGAAGCGACAGTGGGAAGGAAAAACTCCCTTTTAACAGGAAGAAACCTCCGGCAGAACCAGGCTCAGCACAAGCGGTTATCTGCCGCGACCGTCTGTGGCTTGGAGAATACATAACAGAGACACAGAAAGAGCAATAGAACTGATGCAGAAGTTTGTTGCAGGACGTGGAGAATTTTCCGTCACTGCAATGCCATCTTAGTCAGGGTCGTCAAGCAGGGCTAATCCGGAGCACCTACTATAATAGAAAACAGGTTAGTGCTTGAATTGACAGCACATCATGCAGTTGGGGAGAAGTAGGAGAGAAAGTAGGAACAGACCCTAATAATGTCCTCCAACAGCCTAGCCTAAAGCAGCATAGCTACTAACATTAACCTGTCTCCTAGCTACTAGGAGACCTGGCTACCAACACTCTGTCTGAGTCCTCCTGACCCGTGGACGGTGTAGGGCCGGTAACGGCCCCCGTCATGCCGGGGTCTTCTCGGAGTCGGGTTGTTTGAGAATGCAGCCCAAAGTGGGTGGTAAACTCCATCTAAGGCTAAATACCGGCACGAGACCGATAGTCGACAACTATCTTAAGGAAAAATTGACAGAACTGAGAGGACAGAGTTGAAGAGGGCGAGAAACGTTTAAGAGATAAACGGGTGGGGTCCGCACAGTCTGCCCGGGGGATTCAACCCGGCAGGTAATGGGCGGCCGCACTGTGCGGGAGGATCCCCTTGAGGGACCTCTCTCCGGCGCTGGCTGGCCCCCGTGGGGCGCATTTCTTCCGCGGCGGTAAGCCGCGACCGGCTCCGGATCTTTACCTGGCTTACATTAATCTATCTCTACCTAGCTACTCTACCTCTTCCTAACTTTTGACACTCTGCCTGACTACTAACATTAACCTGTCTCTTCCTATCTACCTGTCTGACCTGACTCTAACTACCTATAAACATATCTCTAACTGTAAGCTTTGTCAAAGAGGAAAGTTTTTAGCCTAGTTTTAAAGATAGACAAATTGTCTGCTTCACGAACCAACCCTGGGAGCCGGTTCCATAGGAGGGGAGCCTGATAGCTGAAAGATCTGCCACCCATTCTACTTTTAGAAATCCTAGGAACTACCAGTAAACCTGCAGTCTGAGAGCGAAGGTCTCTGTTAGGAACATATGGAACAATCAGGTCTCTTATGTATGATGGAGCTAGATTATTAAGGGCTTTATATGTCAGAAGGAGGATCTTGAATTCTATTCTAGATTTTACTGGGAGCCAGTGAAGAGAAGCTAAAACAGGGGAAATGTGATCTCTTCTTTTAATATTCATCAGAATCCTAGCAGCAGCATTTTGAACTAACTGAAGACTTTTAATTGTATTCTGTGGACTACCTGATAATAGACAGTTACAGTAATCCAGCCTTGAAGTAACAAAGGCATGGACTAGTTTTTCAGCATCATTCCTGGACAGGATGGTTCTAATTTTTGCAATATTCCTAAGGTGAAAAAAGGAAATCCTACAGACTTCTTTAATGTGAGTTCTAAATGACATATCTTGGTCAAAAATGACACCGAGGTTTTTTGCTTTATTACTGGAGGCTAATTTAATGCCGTCCAGGTGAAGGGGCTGACTAAGTAGTTTCTTTTTCAGAGCTTCTGGTCCAAAGACGACAACTTCTGTTTTATCAGAATTTAGAAGCAAGAAGTTTAGAGTCATCCAAGTTTTTATGTCTTCCAGACATGCCTGTAGTCTACCTAACTGATTGGATTCATCAGGATTTATGGATAGATATAGCTGTGTATCATCTGCGTAACTATGGAATTTTATCCCATGCTGCCTAATTATTTTACCAATAGGAAGCATATATATAGTAAAGAGAATCGGCCCAAGCACTGAACCCTGTGGTACTCCGCAAGTAACTATTGAGGTTGAGGAGGTTTATTGTTTACTTGAACAAACTGAAATCTGTTAGACAAATAAGATTTAAACCAACCTAGTGCTGTTCCTATTATACCGACACTTTGAAGCCTTTCTATGAGAATATTGTGGTCAACAGTGTCAAAGGCAGCACTGAGATCTAACAGGACCAGAATGGTCACCAGTCCATTGTCTGAGGCTATGAGAATATCATTAGTAACCTTCACCAGAGCTGTTTCAGTGCTGTGATGAGCTCTAAAGCCTGACTGAAACTTCTCAAACAGCTCATTATTGTTTAAATGCTCACATATCTGGTGTGCAACTATTTTCTCAAGAATTTTAGATAAGAAGGGAAGATTAGATATCGGTCTATAGTTAATTAAGTCGTTTTGATCAAGAGAGGGTTTCTTAAGTAGAGGTTTAATTACAGCAATCTTAAACTCCTGTGGTACATATCCATTGACTAAGGATAGATTCATTATATTTAAAATTGGAGCAGCGATCAGAGGGAAAACTTCTTTTAAGAGTTTAGTTGGGATTGGGTCTAAAACGCAAGTTGAAGGTTTAGATGAAGCTAATAATTTTAGTACATCACAAAGTTCGGCTGCATTAAAGCAGTTTAAGCATATATTAGGTTCCACCATTTTTGAGGCTGCCTCATTAACTAAGGAGGAAGCAAGCATATTGGGAAGGTTCCCAATTATCTTATTCTTTATGGAGTCTATTTTATTTATAAAGAATTGCATGAAGTCGTCACTGCTTAGAGCTTGGGGAATGGTTGGCTCGATAGAGCTATGATCCTGTGTGAGTTTGGCAACTGTATTAAAAAGAAACCTAGGATTATTTTTATTCTCCTCGATTAAAGATGAATAATATGCTGTTCTAGCTGTGTGAAGGCTCTTTTTATATAGCAATAAACTATTTTTCCATATTAAAAAGGAATCATGTAAATGCGTGGAGCGCCATTTTCTCTCTAGTTTTCTAACATTCTGCTTTAGGGTACGTAGCTCTAAATTAAACCAGGGAGTTAATCTTCTATGGCTAGCCACCTTCCTTTTCAAGGGGGCAACTTTGTCTATTGCCCGACGCAGGGAGGAATTAACGCTATGAACTAAAATGTCAAGTTGTGAGGGGTCACGAGTTAAATCACTGTTTTCTGTTCTGCATTTATAAACTGAGGAAATTAAAGTTGGAAGAGCTTCTTTAAAATTTGCTACAGCGTTGTCTGATAACGTTCTGGTATAATGAAGTTTTCTTTCAGGTTTGATATGATCCATTAGAGTAAGTTTAAAAGTGATAAGGAAATGATCAGACAGGATAGGGTTATGTGGAAAGACTGTTATTTCTTCACAGTCAATGCCATAAGTCAGCACAAGATCTAAAGTGTGGTGACAAGAATGTGTTGGTCCCTGCACATTTTGAGTAAAGCCTATTGAGTCTAGGATAGTGTTAAAAGCTGTATTTAGACTATCACTTTCATTATCAACATGAATATTGAAGTCTCCGACTATAATGACTTTATCAGTGTTTAAAACTAAGTCAGATAGAAAATCTGAAATCTGATCTAAAAATTGAGAATAAGGTCCTGGTGGACGATATAAGACCACAAACAAAAGTGGCTTTACTGCTTTGTTATGTGTATGAGGAAAGCTAAAAACTAGATGCTCAAAGGAACTGTAACTATTATTTTTTTGGAGATTAATTAGTAAATCGGAGTGAAAGATAGTTGCTACTCCACCTCCTCGACCAGTACTTCGAGGGACACTAAAGTTTAAGTAGCTAGGGGGAGTTGACTCATTTATTGTGACATGGTCCTCTTCCTGCAACCATGTCTCTGCAAGACAAAACAAATCAATATTATTTTCACAAATTAAGTCATTTACTAAGAGTGTTTTTGAGGGGAGAGATCTTATGTTTAGTAAACCACATTTAATTGATTTGTTTTTTATGTTCAGTCCGAGTTTTATTTATCTTTATGAGATTTTTATACTTTGCTCTAGTAGCATTAACTTTTAATTCATTAGTTTTGGGTAGTGGACGGGAAACTATCTCTATAGGGTAGTGGGTGGGTGGCAGTCCCTGTTCCTTGACCTGGACTCTGGGTTCCCTGATCTGGACTCTGGTTTGACTCTGGGTTCCCTGAGCTGGACTCTGGGTTGTCACGGCTTTGGGGAACTAGAGATAACCCTATCAATGTTCCTGGAAAGAAGCGAAGCTCCGTCCTCGGTGGGATGGATGCCGTCTCTACGTAACAGTCCAGGTTTTCCCCAGAAGGCCCCCCAGTTATCAATGTAGCCCACATCGTTTTCTGGACACCACCTTGACAACCAAAGGTGGAACGAAAGCATACGGCTGTACATGTCATCGCTAGTACGATCAGGCAGGGGACCAGAAAAAATTACAGAGTCAGACATCTTTTTGGCAGCCCTACACACCGAAGCTACGCTAATTTTAGTGACCTCCGACTGCCGTCGCCGGGTGTCGTTGCCACCAGCATGGATAACGATCCTGCTATACCGCCGTTTGTCCTTGGCCAAAAGCTTCAGATGGGACCTAATGTCCGCAGCCCTGGCCCCTGGAAGGCATTTGACGGTGGTCTTTCGTGTCTCTGGAGCCACATTCCTAACTATGGAGCTGCCAATTACAAGAATCGGCCTCTCCTGCTCGGCGGGTGCGTCGCTGAGCGGGGCGAACCTATTGTTCAGAGAAAGGGGCTGGAGGTTGGCCGCGGACTGGGGTCTGGCGCTAATCTTCCTACGAACAGTCACCCAGCTCGCCTGAGGTCCCGGCTGCACGGGAGCTGTTGGAGGACGGCTAGGTCCTGTCCTAGTTGACTCCGCGCTAGCTACTGCTGGGCCTGGCTGTTCTACAGCGCGGAGCCGGGCCTCTAGCTCAGAAACCCTCGCCTCCAAAGCTACAAAAATGCTGCATTTATTACACCTACCAACTTCACTAAATGAGGCGGAGGAGTAACTAAACATCTGACAGAGAGAGCAGGAAAGAGGAGGAGGTGTAGAGAGAGATGGAGGGACAAGAGAGAAAGCTGCCGAAGCCATGCTAGCCGTGAAGCTAAGCTAACCAAGCGGTACCTTACCAAGCCCAAAAAAAAAACAGTGAAACGCTTAAAGAGTCCCAAACCGTGAAGAAAATTAACGTTTTAATGTGTTTGTGTGTTAAAGCAACTCAGAAAAAACTTATTGACAGAGAAAGTTAGATCAGTTCAAGAGAGAGAGAAACACCGACTTGCTACAAACGAGTTAGTCACAAAACAGGAAATGACGCGATACGTCTTACCAACGCGATACGTCTCCCAACCAGTTCCTGGTGAGCCTCAGATTAACAAATCTTGTTTGCAATCAATGGCCCCAATTTGTGTGAGTATTTTTTTAGCATAGTATCTCACAGAAAATGTGGTTCTGAAAGGAAACTAAAGGATGTTTGACAAATGTAGTGGGGTGTAAGCATTTATGCTGAGCACTGTAGGTCTATTAGGTACTCCTTCATATTAAGTAGAACACAAACCATTACAATGCCATGAAAATTTGTTTGCCAACTTAAAGATTTATTCTGCTTTACTATTTTAGAACCCTTAAATATATCAGGCAAACAAGACAATAATGTCAGTCAAAAACAATTGGAGTAAATATGAAATGTAGTATTAAAATGGATTAAATTATAAAAACAAAAGCTGTATTGGTGTGATGACAGTGTGACCAATATAAAAAAAGTTGACTGAAAGTCACAATGGAACGGCAAACAGTTCAAAATTAAATAAATACAAACATTAAATATATACATGAATTAATCATTGATAAATATATAGTGTGACAATGAAATTCAGAAAAAAATAAATACATATAAAATTCTAAGCTCATTAATATGAAATAGAGATGTATCATCCATCCATTTTCTTAACCGCTTAATCCTTAATGGGTCGTGGGGGGGCTATCTCCAGCTGTCAACAGGCGAGAGGCAGTTGACAGCTGGAGACCTGTCCAGTACACCCTGGACAGGTCGCCAGTCCATCACAGGGTCACATAGAGACAGACAGGACAAACCTAAGGACAATTTGGAGAGCTCAATTAACCTGACAGTCATGTTTTTGGACTGTGGGAGGAAGCCGGAGTTTGGACTGTGGGAGGAAGCCGGAGTACCTGGAGAGAACCCACGCATGCACGGGAAGAACATGCAAACTCCATGCAGAAAGATACGAACCCACAACCTTCTTGCTGCAAGGCAACAGTGCTAACCACTGCGCCACCGTGCAGCCAGAAGGAGCAGGTTGGAGGGGAGGGGGCTCACACAAACTGATAGCTACACAAACACATAGTAAAATGAGAGGGTGTAAGAGGAGAAAAAAAGTGCTAACCACACAACGTGGTGAAAAGATGAGAAAATGATTGATACAATATTGATGCATTTCAATTATATTGGTAATTCAAAGGCAGAGTGTTGAGAATATAAAGTTAAAATATATAACTGCAGTTATCTACATTATCTTGGCTTTTCTGTGTTAGTTTAAAGTATATAAACATACAATCAGAATTAGTAACGAATAAAAGAATAATACATGTTTAATATAATTATGTTTGTAGATTAGTAATTCATTACACTCATAATTTTACTTTCTGTTTGGTAATAAATTCATTCAAGAAACAAAAAATGAGAGGAGCAGCTTGGAAGCCGAAAGAGACAGAGCCTAAGTCTCCTCCCCTTCTGGTCGGCCCCTGGGTCCCCTGGCCGAAAAAATACTTAATGGAAGTCAATGGAGCAATAAAAGTTATCGTCTGCTTTATCTTACGTCCTGAATCAAACATATGTTCTACCTCAGTTTAAATGATAACTAATGATGTACATTTCAACTGTGCTTGTCAAGTGATTTGGAATTTATATGGCTGTAAAATTTTGAAATTAAAATGCCTACAAATCAGAAGTCAGAAATCGCATCCATGACGGCATGCAGCTAGCACTAGCTATAGCACGTAAAACACTCACCAAGAACTTGTAGAGCTTCTCCCGCACGCTGGCTCTCACGTAGAAGCTGCATATAATGCAGCTTCTACGTTAAAGCCAATTGAGCTGGCCATCAAAGAGCTTATTGATTGTAAGACGGGGGAGGCAGCAGGAAGAACTGAGGTGTTGTAAAATCACGACAAAAGCTTTCAGAGGACATTAAGACATTGAAGAAGATTAATTTTTAAATTTAGCTGTTGCAGCTTATATTCAGGTGCATTCTTCAGTCTGAAAATTATGATATGTAAACATGCTCTTTGTTATTCAAAAAACCTTAAATCGTTTGTATCTACCCCCGACCAGGGCTGTGTCTCAGTAAGGACGAACACCGGACAATTGGATTTAGACAGTCACGTTAAGTTTAAGTTGGAAAATATTCTACCAATATTATGAGCATCCAAATAATGCACCAAATCCTACAGGGAGTAAATTATCTAAGATTATAAAACAATTGAGGTCCTTCTTTCGCAATTGTCGTGCCACTGACCCAGACTGGCAGATTGAGTAATTCGGTTTAAATCTGACATCCTGACATAAATATGCCAGTGGTAAAAACACCATTATGAATTAAAAGATGAGTTTTGGGAACATTATGTAAATAAAATAAAAGTGGCAAAAATCTAAAAAATATTATGGAAACATAATTTATATTAAATACATTTTTAAAGGAAAATTAAAAACAGTTCATACTAATAAACTTAGACTTTCATATGCATACAATTTTAACACAATTTTACTGTCATTTTAAACACTTGTCAATTATTTATTAATATAGATATTCATTTTATAAGTTTTATTTATTAATTTAATATTGAGCAGTTTGGCGTTCCATTCAAAAAAATGTCATAAAACTTTGTTAATGTTAATCACATTCCAGATGTGATTCCAGATCATTGAAGTGTCAAGCAGCTCCAAACCATGAAACTACCATTATGTTTAAGTGTGGATGTATTCTTGTTGTTATCAAATGCTGTATAATTTTATGCTAAATGTAACAGAGGGTAATAAATTAGTTGACAGCCCACTTTCAGGTTAATGAGTTAATAAACAGTGCCTTGCAAAAGTATTTAATTTTTTTTTTTACTTCTTTACAAGACTTTTCCTATAAAATTAGTATTTTCGTGTATTGTATTGCAATTATATTTAATCATGTTTTTAGGATTAAAAACACTCACGTAGGCGTCCATAGTTCGCAGCTTGCTGTTTAATTCGAAGATCTTCTGTGGATCGGTTAAAGTTTGGCCCTTGCCCCTGACTTGAACCTGGACCAACTCCACTTCCGGGTGGTACACTCCGACCTGACAGCAGCAGAGATGTACACAGAGAAAAACAGCAACAAAATAGTTGAAGGTGATGATGTATGATTTACAGGGCAGCATGTGCTTTGCCTTGATGAGATGGGGAAATGTTACACTGATAATTGACTCATTAAACATGAATATGTCCCCTGTGCAGGATATGAGCCTTCTGGCTGCTGGAGAGCACGGACATATTTAGCAAGAGAAGTAAACATATGCATTGTTAATTTCTAGAGAAAACATCTAGTTTACTAAATATGACAGACCATAATAATCTATTACTAGATTATTATTACTAATCTTTAGTAGTAATAAAGAAAATAAATCATTGTGTATCAGTGATAGCTCAATGAATGTAGTGTTGAAAATCATGAGAATATGTACAAATAAAGTAAAATGTTCTGCTTATGACAAGAGAATTATCTTAGCATTTACAGAGTAAGATATTTATCATGTGTAAAATAAAGGTTTAGTCATGCCTTTCTGAGATAGATTGCAGGTTGTGGTACCAGTAAAGACACTCACTTGCAGAGGAGCCGGACTTGCCCATGTCTGCCAGAGAGCGGTGAATTGGCTTTTTGGTCTGATGTCGATGCTTCCTCAAGAGAACAAAACTGATTTTCTCTCTGAGCTCAGGTGACAACATGCCCTCTTCAATCTGTCTCTCGATTATGTCATCTGCATAGAAATATGTGTTCAGTTCAGATCAGAAAAATGGTATTTGTTTGTAATCAGAAATGCAAAGTCTTTATTGTTGAGGGATTAATTGGTGTACAGAGCAGATTTCACTCCTCGAAATTAGAAGCTGCTTTAGAACACCAGGATGGTTGTGAGACATGACATTCCATCAATATATGTATCAATCTTTTATATTTTTCTTTTTTATTATATTTAGCCTATACTGTATTCCTTACACAGCTGTTTTTTGTGGTCGGTGTATTGATGCTGAAAACTGATTTTCCAAGACAAACTTTTGTGAGAGATAAATAAATTTCACAATATGATAGTCAGAACATTTTTTTAAGTTAGTGATTTTTTTGCTATCATTTGGAAGGCAGCAATTCTATCTTTAACCTTTCAGAAATTGGTGGTCTGGTACATAACATTACTTCCTCATTGTGTCTGACAGTGTAGCCCCCTTAAAAAAGTTAATTAGCCATAGGAGGTTGGCTCCCTGGTTTAATTCACAATATTAGGAAACACAATATTGGAAAACTGGAGAGAAAATCGCTCTACACACTTAAAGGATTCATACTTCGCACTTCGCTCTCAGACTGCGGGTCTACTGGTAGTTCCTAGGATTTCTAAAAGTCGAATGGGTGGCAGATCTTTCAGCTATCAGGCTCCCCTCCTATGGAACCAGCTCCCAGGGTTGGTTCGTGAAGCAGACAATTTGTCTATCTTTAAAACTAGGCTTTAAACTTTCCTCTTTGACAAATCTTACAGTTAGAGACAGGTTAACAGGTAGTTAGAGACAGGTTAGACAGGTAGCTAGGAAGAGACATGTTAGTAGTCAGGTAGAGTGTCAAAAGCTAGGAAGAGATAGGAAGAGGTAGAGTAGCTAGGTAGAGATAGATTAATGTAAGCCAGGTAGAGAGTGTTAGTAGCTAGGTCTCCTAGTAGCTAGGAGACAGGTTAATGTTAGTAGCTATGCTGCTTTAGGCTAGGCTGTTGGAGGACATTATTAAGGTCTGTTCCTACTTTCTCTCCTATTTCTCCCCAACTGCGTGATGTGTTGTCAGTTCAAGCGTTAACCTGTTTTCTCTTAGTCTCTTCCTATAGTAAGTGCTCCTGACCAGCCCTGCTTGACAACCCTGACGAAGATGGCATTGCAGTGACGGAAGGTTTTCCACGTCCTGCAACAAACTTCTGCATCAGTTCTGTTGCTCTTTCTGTGTCTCTGTTCTGTATCTCTGTTCTGTATTCTCCAAACCACAGACGGTCTCGGCAGATGACCGCTTGTGCTGAGCCTGGTTCTGCCGGAGGTTTCTTCCTGTTAAAAGGGAGTTTTTCCTTTCCACTGTCGCTTCATGCTTGCTCAGTGTGAGGGATTGGTGAGAATTACATGACGCAATCTTCTGTGGTTCTCTAATTTCTACATTAAATATTGTATTGTAATAACTCTTCTTGTAAAGAGCCTTGAGATGACATCTGTTGTGAAACGGCACTATATAAATAAACTGAATTAAATAGAATTGCACGACGCAATCTTCTGTGGTTCTCTAATTTCTACATTAAACATTGTATTGTAGTAACTCTTCTTGTAAAGTGCCTTGAGATGACATCTGTTGTGAAACGGCGCTATATAAATAAACTGAATTGAATAGAATTGCACGACGCAATCTTCTGTGGTTCTCTAATTTCTACATTAAACACTGTATTGTAATAACTCTTCTTGTAAAGTGCCTTGAGATGACATCTCTTGTGAAATGGCGCTATATAAATAAACTGAATTGAATTGAATTATTTAACTTGGAAAAATAGTTTACTTTTGTATAAGAATGAGAAACAGTAAGGGGTTCATTGCCAAAAGTTTGGAGGATTTAAGGTATTAGGAAAATGCTGTGGTACTTTGTGCAAATATAAGACACATACTCATGTCTGTGCATTTTTGATTGTATTGAAATATCAAAAATATTAGCTTTAACTAAAACGCCAACTTGTATATTGGAACCAATCCCAATTTATTTATAAATGGGATATTTTATTATATATGTTATATTATACCAAATTATTTAAGGAAGTGTTCCTTCTAGTTACTGGCCCCATTTCAGATATGATGAAAACTATCCTTAAGAAATGGATATGCAATGTACCACAGAACCACAATGGAACCACTGTAATTAAACCTTTACTTGATAAACCCTCCCTTGATCAAGATGACTTCGCTAATTAAAGACCTATATCTAACCTTCCTTTCTTATCCAAAATTCTTAAGAAAAAAAGTTGCTAATCAAGTATGTGAGCTTCTAATCAGCAACAACTTGTTAGAAGAATTTTAGTCAGGTTTTCAAGCTCATGATAGCACTCAAACAGCCCTTTTTGACATTTTTTTGTCATTTTAGTTCATTATTTTGGGGGTACTGTCTTTTTTATGTGAGACTATATATACTCTTGGTGAATTTAACATTGTGGAAATATTTGTAAGCCTCATTCATGTGTTAAACCACTTCACCTAAATAAGTAAATGGATAAATACACAATTCATGGCATATTAAAAAGATTAAGAGACTTTAAGTTAAAAAAAATGCAAGTTGATAAGTGCAACTGATGTCGGTGTCTTTTCTGCTTTCCCTGTCTATTGTTTGGTGGAGACACCGCTTGGACCCGACACGGAATTGTTGACTTAAAACATTTATTAGACAAAATAAAAATAAAAATACGAATACAGCACAAGTCACAAAGGAAACAATGTAAAAACTATCAATGTTTGGCAAAGTGAACATCGGCTGTCAGCTGGATGAGGGCGATCGCACAACTGTACAGAGGCAAAACGAGCTGGTGAAAAAAACAAAAAAACATGCATTTTCACAGATTTCAGATTGTATAAAATTTTGCGGGACACATGAGCTACCACTATGGGGATCAGACGAATCTTCATGTTTTTCTGGATCTAGTTAATCAATTCTCTTTTCAGTCAGCTGGCAGATCACCTTTCAAATACACACGTGCCAAAATACAAATCTAAGACCAGCCAAAATGAACTTCTTTATTGCATTCTAGAGGTGTATCAACAAAAAAATCAGGGCTGAAATTGCAGAAGTGACATTTGTTGCTGTAGAAGCTGGCGAAACCACTGATGTGGCTTGCATGAGCCAGTGCGTCATTGTGGTCAGGTACATCACTGGATGCACTGCCGTGGAGAGATTCCTTGGCTCCTTCCCGCTGGAAGACATGTCAGCAGAGGGATTTGAAAAGCTCCTAAAAGAAAAGCTCCAACCATTTAAACTAGAAGATAACTAATTGTCCAAATCTATAATGGAGCTGCAGTAATGAGCGGCGCATCCTCCGGTTTGCAGTTTAGACTCAGAGAGGCCTTTCCTCATGCAAACTTTTTGCACTGCTATGCTCATCAACTGAATTTAATTAATCAGCAAGTATGCTCATCGTTTACACCTGTCAAATATTAATTGCAAGTCTTTCTGCCTTTGGATATATATTTTTTTGATATTCCCTTAATGAACTGCGGTTCCTGGATGAAGTGTGCGGCAGGAGGATTCCAGCGTCGGGCCAAACACGGTGGACCTTAAGAGCCGCACAGTGCACACAGTGTTTGAGCAACAAGAAAACCTGAAGGCATGCTTTGAAAAAAATTATAAAGATCCTATTTGGGACAGTGTGTCAATTCAACAAGTTTGTGGTTTGTTAACATTGCTGGTGGACCAAACTTTTATTTTCTTTTTATCATTTTTTCACCGCACATTTATGAATGTGGACGTTCTCTATAACATCCTACAAAAACGATCCACACTAAAACAAGAAAGGCCATGGAGAATTTTACCCATTCCATAAATGATCTGAAAGAATCACTGAAGATGGAGGAGTCGCACTCTGATGCAGAAACAGGCGCTAAACCGCAGCGCTGGATGCAGACTGAAGAATGAGTCATGGTAGCAGATCAGTGCTGCAAAATAATGACCGAACAGTCAAAAGCTCAATTTGAGAAGGCCCGACACGTGAACTCGTTTGAACTGGTTAACCCTGATCTCTTTACGGATTTTAAAACCAACTTTCCACAGAAGCAACTGGACACTGCATGTGGACATTTCCCGATGATCTGCAAAGAAAAACCGAAAGGTGAACTGATGGTGATGTACAGCGGTGCGGAGTTTTCAGGGTTTACTTCTGCCTCATCACTGTTAAGGATGCTTACATAGAATGATCTTCAGAACACTGTACCTGAGATCCTTAAATTAATGCAGACAGCCATCACAACCCCAATGACATCTGATGAGTCAGAAAGGTGTTTAAGTACATTGATGATCAAGTCGTTTCTCCGCAGTAACATGGGGCAGGATAGGTTGAACACATCACATTGTCGAAGTGAGCTTCTGTTTCAAAGGTAGCCCTCCATTAAAAACACATTTATTTTTATTTTTGTTTTTTATTAGTGTGATTAGTAACTGTATTAAAGAGTGTTGTCAGTGCTGCATAACCCACTTGCATAATTTATGTAAGTGGGTTTTGTTTATGTTTTGTTTTTTAGAAAAAAATCAGTGGTATAAATTACAATTCGAACCCTTTATGAGGGGAAGTCCAAAGATTGTAAAACCAGGAGGGACCTCACTCTATCTTTGACTAATTACAGACATAGTAGTTCTACTTCCAAGAGAGGGTTAAGCCTAGTTTATGCTTCTCCGTTTTGACGGAGACGGATTGACGCTACGCCATTATACGTCAACGCAAGGGCTCTCCGTCACCTATGCAAGGATGCACGGAGTAGAGGCCCATTTTTTAACTATCCGTCTCCGTTAACGGAGAGCGTATGCATCTGATTGGTCAGTTTCAGCAACAGCCAGAGATCGCTTCACCAGAACGGGGCTCTATAGTTGCTGTAATCAGTAGTTAATGCAGTGTTTTGCCACTATATGATTTATATTGAAAGGATAATTGATGCATTCTGTTCTTTTGGTGATTTTTGAACTCAAGGAGGTGTAGGAAAACCACAAAAAAAGGCTGCTGTGTATGTTTCCATGCGTTTTTAGAGTATTCTATGACCTGCACCTCTAGTACAAGCTTTACAGCTTAATCAAAACTTACTTTGTCATCCATTGCTCCTTGAGGAAGAAATATGTTCACAAGCCTAGAAAAAAAATGAAACGGCGCTGTGTGATAGTAGGCAGAGACGCCATGAAAACTTGGCACCCCCTGCTGTGCTGGTCGAGCAACGCTGAAAAAACAATAGAGAATGGAGTGGAAGAGTGGAGTACTGTAAACGGAAAACGTCTCCGTCAATACGTCTGCGTCTGAGTGAAAAGTTGCTGTTGGAGAAGCATAAACTAGGTTTTAGTCCTACAGGTTGTTAGATGTTGTTTAGTGACGTGTAATCACATCAGGCGGGGAGTGTATCAGTACAAACAACAAGCAAGTTTAATGTTAACCTTGTTTATTTTCTTAAAGTTCATCTTTAAGTCTTTTTAAAAAAAGGGTAATGTCACTGTAAGAAAGACTGAAACTCAGAAACAGGAAGTTGTCACACAGGATGTAAAAAGAGAGAAACCAGGAAGCATATGTGCATGATACAGAGTGAAGAAATGTTACTAAGCTCTCACAGTATCAGCTGAGGCACACAGTGGAAGCCAACCAGCTAGTACACACAGAGATTGTCACCCTGAGCAAGATAAATCAGCTGATGCAAAAGACAGTAGATATGATTAAGCTGATTCACACATTGGGAAACAGAATCACAATACCTCCACAACATCATCATCCTCCACCTTGTTGTCACCATTATACAGGTCCTTTTCTGAAGCCCTTCAGACCCAAATGAATAGAGCCGTTTTTCTTATCCCTAAACTTGAACCACACCCAAACCATAAACAATATGGCTTTCCGCTAAACCTCAAAGTGTCTGATATCTGATATCGACCGGACACTACTTTCCCAGCCAAATGAGTTTGGTCACTCTGAAATGAATAGTCCGGTAATTATGACCAATAGATCCCTAAATACTTAAAACATTTACAGCCGAACAGCACAGAATCTTAAAATAATATCTTGCAAATATAGCCTCTCAACCACTAAAAGCAATATTAAGAAAGCAACATTAAATATTAAAATAGCTACATTAAATATTAGATCACTATCAGGGAAGTACCTCCTAATCAATGATTTCAGCATTAAACAAGATATACATGCTATATTTCTGTCTGAAACTTGGCTAGTTAAGAATAATGAACAAACAGTAATGATAGAGACATGTCCAGCAAATTATTATTTCATTAGTAAGAGCAGAAAAAACAGAAGAGGCTGCATACTGGCAGCAATTTTTCGAAGCTCAATTCACTGTGGCTCAGTGGTAGAGTAGAGTTGGCTTGCAATCGGAGGGTCTTGGTTTGATTCCAGATTTCTCCAGTCACATGTTGATGTGCCCCTGGGCAAGGCACTTAACCCCAAAAACATCGTCCTACCGAGCCATGTTCATTATCGGTGTGTGAGTGTGAATGGGTGAATGTGGCTTCAATGTAAAGCGCTTTGAGTGGTCAATATGACTAGAAAAAGCGCTATATAAGTTCAGTCCTTTACCGTTTACTTAAATTCAAAAATACTTTACTGATCCTAGAGGGAAACCTAAACCTGAAAGAAGTTTCACTAGGTGAAATTGAATTTTTCGAATATCTGGCAGTTGAGACTAATGAACCAAACAAAGTACTATTTTTAAAAATATACAGACCACCAAAACCAAATTTTTTAATTACTTCAATGACTTTTGCTCTGCAATTTGTATAAACTATGACCAGCTAATAATTGTGGGAGATTTCAACATCCATATGGAAAACCCTGAGGATACAGGGACAAAAGCATTAAATGACACCTTCCATAACACCGACCTAGCCCAGCATATTAACGAACCAGCGCACAATCGAGGACACACTCTGGATCTACTTATTAGCAAAGACTTAAATACAGACGTGGACGAAATTGTTGGTACCCTTCATTAAATAAAAGAAAAACTCAGAATGGTCACAGAAATAACTTTAATCTGACAAAAGTAATAATAAATAAAAATTATATAAATGTTGACCAATGAAAGTCAGACATTGCTTGTTCATCCATGCTTCAACAGAATTATTTAAAAAATAAATGCATGAAACAGGCCTGGACAAAAATGATGGTACCCCTAGAAAAGAATGAAAATAATGTGACCAAAGGGACATGTTAATCCAAGGTATGTCCACTAATCAGCATCCTAGGTGTCTACAATCCTGTAATCACTCAGTGGGCCTATATATAGGACTCCAGGTAGTCACTGTGTTGTTTGGTGACGTGGTGTGTACCACACTCAATATAAACCAGAGGAAGCAAAGGAAAGAGTTGTCTCAGGAGATGAGAAAGAAAATCATAGACAAGCATGTTAACTGTAAAGGCTATAAGACCATCTCCAAGCAGCTAGATGTTTCTGTGACTACAGCTGCACATGTCATTCAGTAATGTACGATCCATGGGACTGTAGCCAACCTCCCTGGACGTGGCTGCAGGAGGAAAATTGATGACAGATCAAAGAGACGGATAATCCAAATGGTAACAAAAGAGCCTAGAAAGACTTCAAAATAGATCCAAGCTGAACTTTATGCTCAAGGAACATCAGTGTCAGATCGGAACATCCTTCGCTGTTTGAGCCAGAGGACAAATCATTAAAAAAAACAGACTGGAGTATGCCAAACTACATGCTGACGAGCCACAAAGCTTCTGGGAGAATGTCCTGTGGACAGATGAGACAAAAATTTAACTTTTTGCCAAGGCACATCAGCTCTATGTTCACAGACGGAAAAATGAAGCATATCTAGAAAAGAACACGGTCCCTACTGTGAAACATGGGGGAGGCTCGGTTATGTTCTGGGGCTGATTTGCTGCATCTGACACAAGGTGTCTTGAATCTGTGCAGGGTACAATGAAATCTCAAGACTATCAGGGGATTCTAGAGAGAAATGTGCTGGCCAGTGTCAGAAAGCATGGTCTCAGTCGCAGGTCACGGGTCTTACAACAGGAAAATGACCCAAAACACACAGCTAAAAACACCCAAGAAGGGCTAAGAGGAAAACACTGGCCTTCTATGAGCCCTGATCTCAATCCTATTGAGCATCTTTGGAAGGAGCTGAAACGTGCTGTCTGGAAAAGGCGCCCTTCAAACCGGAAACAACTAGAACAGTTTGCTCATGAGGAGTGGGCCAAAATACCTGCTGAGAGGTGCAGAAGTCTCATTGACAGTTACAGGAATCATTTGATTGCAGTGATTGCCTCAAAAGGTTGTGCAACCAAATATTAAGTTGTGGGTACCATCATTTTTGTCCAGGCCTGTTTCATGCATTTATTTTTTAAATAATTCCGTTGAAGCATGGATGAAAAGCAATGTCTGACTTTCATTGGTCAACATTTATATAATTTTTATTTATTATTATTTTTGTGAGATTAAAGTTATTTCTGTGACCATTATGAGTTTTTCTTTGATTTAATGAAGGGTACCGACAATTTTGTCAACGTCTGTATAACTGTATATAAAGACTTCAATAATAACTGATATTACATTATCTGACCACTTCTGCATCTCATTTGAAAGCACCATCTTAGCTAAAATTTCTAAGACCATTATTAAAAAACGTTTCCTCAAAGAGAACTCGACTGAAAATTTTAAACTGATGTACACTCCAACCCCATCATCCGCCAACACACACTCATCAAAAAAACTGAAAGATGAATTTCTATCCAAAATCTCAGACATGATGGATAAGATTGCGCCACTTAAGTTTAAAACTGCCATGAATAAAAAGAGGTCTCCGTGGAGAAAAGATCCACTGGTATGTAATGAAAAAGGTAGTGTCGACGTGCCGAGAGAAAATGACGGAAAACTCGACCCCAGGTTCATTATGAGATATATAAAGACAGACTGAACCAATATCAATTAACCTTAAGAGATGCAAGGGAATCATTCTTCTCTGAGATTATACACAGAAACAACAATAATGCTAGGACATTATTTACTACAGTGGAGAGAATAACTACCCCTGAACTAAGCTGTTAAAAAAAAAAAACCCGCTTTGATATTTATCTGTCTCCACAGCACAGAGACTGCCCTTGTCAAAGTCTTTAATAACATCCTTACAAATACTGACTGTGGTAAAACCACAGTACTGATACTATTAGTTCTCAGTGCAGCATTTGACACTGTTGATTATTAAATATTACTGGAACGTCTAGACAGTTGGGTCAGACTCTCTGGTACGGCACTCAACTGCTTCAAATCCTACCTCAAGAACAGGAACTGTGTCAATTAGCCAATCCCCCAGGGCTCTATCCTAGGGCCCCTTCTATTTAGCATTTACATGCAACCATCAAACCAGATTATAACAACAAATAATAAAAACTACTAAAACTAGTTTTAGTAGTAGAGTGACGACACTCAGCTTTATGAGTGTCGTCAGCATAGTTTGTTAAATATTGATTAAATATCAGTACACAACTTCAGTTGGTCCAACTAGAAACTACTGACCAGACCAGAAGTCTAGGTGTAATAATGAACTCAGACCTGAGCCTCCAGGGTAACATAAAAGCCATAACAAGGTCAGCTTTCTACACTTGAGGAACCTAGAAAAACTTCTCCAAGTATTTATCTCCAGCCTATCTCCAGGTTTGAATTGATGCTTTATGACATTTTTTTTTATTTTAGTTCATTATTTTTGGGGTAGTGTCTTTTTTGTGTGAGACTATATATATAGTCTTGGTGAATTTAACGTTGTGGAAATATTTGTCTCATACATGTGTTAAACCACTTCAATTAAATAATTAAATGGATAAATACACAATTCATGTCGCATTAAAAAGATTAAGAGACTTTAAGTAAAAAAAAAATGCATGTTGATAAGTGCAACTGATATCATTGTTAAAACTGTGAATTATTTAGCTTCTAATTAAAACGTTTACTTGTTCATATCAAATTTAAAGAGGAAAACAGAGTTGATTGTACTTTGTATGTCTCACTTTCACCTTCCTTGATATGTCAATAAACCTGTGGACAAGGAGTAATCTGTCTTCAGAGTCTTGATGTTAAGGAGGCGTTTAACTGACTGTCAGGCCATATAGAGCTCATGTGAGGACATCACATCTGTATTTACTGTACACTGAAGTAGATTAGGAGGAGAGTTAGAATCAGCTAGCTGCTCTGCGTGTCAAAATGTGCCTTGGAAGGTAATGCTGGGGTGAAGAACAATTAAAACCAACTCTGGGATTTGTAAAATTGTTATTTGATTTGTGAAACTTATTTCACCTGCAAGGCTGGGTCAATTCCTGGCAGTTCTCTATTAACATAACGTTAATTATACCAATAACCCAGTATTAGGTTATTGGTATAATTGTTACAAATTATTATTAACCAGACAATTATCACATCATCTGTGTATCCTAGTCACATCCAGCAGCAATATTGTTGTGTAAACTGACCCTAAATAAAAAAGAAAAAAAAAATACTGGTACATCTACTAGCATATAACATCTTTGCTGACAAGTTTCACTGCAGAAAGCTAAATTAAGCTAGAATAGAAAATACTTGATTTTAGAGCCTTCTTGAATCATATTTATTATATATCAATGTATCATGTAAAATGTATTAATCATAATTGTTAAGTTGTGTGTGCAATAATACAAAGTCAACACAATAAATGATAATCATAAGGGAACTTTGTTAATGTATTTTGTTACAAAACAACCTGAACAAACTTTGATTTGCTAATCAACTAAAAAACAACAGACCATGTCGTCTTTTTTATTTTCTTTTTTAAATCTTTGGATTTTGTTATTATTTAACCATAAAGTTATTAAAATAATTTTAAAGAAAAATAGAAAATTATACTACCGAGAAATGATCTATATTTTGTTTCCCATTTTTTAAGAAGATGTCTTACCTACTATCTGAGGCAATGAGTAGCCATCTAGATCCAGGAGCACAGTTCCTGTTTGGAGACATGTCCGGAGTTCAAAAAGACTGTGCAATGACAGCGTGGAGACGTGGGGTTTACTCCATCTCTCTCCTCCCTCCTCCACCTTCTCCTCAAACTTGACCCACCTGAAGATGCAAAAATATGAAAAGAAGGACAAACAAATCCAGAGAGTAAAAATGTTAAGATTAATGTAAGATTTTCGAACTTGCTGTTTGCGTTTGTCTGCTCATCCGGTTTCATATCTTCTACTGGGTTGATCTCAGTTCATTCCTTTGATATTTTGCTTTGTCCACTTCGAAAAGCTATTTTGCCAACAAGTAAGTCTAGGAGGTATCTGGTTTGACTCAGATTGATTAACCAGTCATATATTAACTTAAACATGTGTTCTCCTACAGAATTATTGGAGTATATTTTTGATAATACACTGGACTCCTTTAGCATCCCCATCAGTAATTACCCGACCTCTGTATATGTAATGTGTGCTTTGGGCATGGACATGCACCTGGCTGACTCCTTCCACTCCAGCTCGTCACCTTCTCGCTGTAAAGTGTCCATCTCTGTGAATAGAGTTGGTGTGGGCATGTCATCCTCTTCACTCAAGATGTAACGTAACCGCTCTGCTGCTGGAGACACTGGATCATACAAAGTGTTGGAAAAATACAGAGTAATAAGCTTATAGAATGCCTTTTACCAACTTGTACAACAAACTGAGCTCAGCTGCATTGTATTACAGGTAGGATCTAATTGGTATATATGCAGTTGAATTTGAATCTGTCAACATGATTGAGTTGATTTTATTATTTAATATTGTACATAAAGTTTACTTGTTTGCCTTGTAAAGTGCCTTGTGATGACAATTGTTATTACCTGGCATAATGCAATAAACTGAATTAAGAAGAATTAAAGCTTTCCAGAAGGGCATCTGTAGGACAGCCATGAACCACCATGTCATTTTGCTTAACAATTGTTGTGTTGGAAATAACCAGACAACACAACAATGTAATTAGTACAGTGAATCCTTCTGTATTCAGTAGATTAGTAGATTAACCATACTGAGGCTATATTTAAGCGATTTACCTTTCATCATTTTATATAGCTGCATAAAACTGATATTGTAGCAGGGGTTTTCATAAAAGAATTGAAGAAATATTTTTCTAGAGTGTATTTTGTTTAGTAAATTGGGTTGCAGTGAAGTTTTTAAATCTATCATAACTATTCCAATGCTTTGTATTATAGACTATATGTTTTTTGAGGTGTAGCCTTGGTTAAATCTAGCAAAAATCTTTAACTTTATCTATTTCATTTAAGGCCTTGCACCAAAATATAAATGAAAACATTTTGACTGCTTTAATATAGTGCCTTGCCCAGGGGCACACTGGCACATGACTGAAAAAACCCCAGAATCGAACAGACAGCCCTCAGATTACAGCAACTAAAAGGTAACTACTCTAGATAGGAAACCACAGTTGCCCAGGTAGAAGCTGAAGGTTGTTCCATACTCACAGAGCACTATGTCCAACTAAGACAAAATTTAACTGAGATGTAATTACATGTTCCTATCTTCCTCACACAGGCTTTGAAGTTCATAAGCAGTTTTTAGTCTTTAAAGTCATGTGACATTTTATTACTTCTCATCTGGATTGCTGCAATTCTTTATGTGCCGGACTGGCATATAATTATTCAATTTGTTTTTGCAGTGAATTTAATATTTTACTGCTCACTTTTAAAGCCCTACATGAGCTGGCCCCTTTATTCTTACTGATATCTTTGTTTTCCACACCCTTTCGAGAGCACTTCAAAGCCAGTTTCTTGAAATTACAAGATCAAAATTAAAATGTAAAGGAGATTGAGTATTCGCCATGGCAGTCGTGGCTACCCCAAGACTGCTTAGTCTCTACAAACATTTTAATATCACCTTAAAACACATTTATTTTCCTGTTTCCTGCTTTTAGCAGCTGGTAAATGACTCCATATTTAATTAAAAAAAAAAATACATATTTTACAGTTAGTTATTGTTTGCTAAATAGCTAAAATTAGATCAACAAACTTTATTTTTTTTCTAAATTAAATGATTTATAGCTATTTTTACTTTTGACATTAATTACCATTAAAAAACCAGGTGAAAGTTGGAGGAGTTTCGCATGGTGTCTCCGTTCCGAACCCCTTCCTACTTCCTGTCCAACTCCTCCGTGATCCGCAGCAGATATTATCTGCGTTGGTCAACACCGGTGCTGCTGAAAACTTTATTTCCATCCAGCTGGCCAAAGAACTCCAGCTACCATTGGAAGTATTGCACCACCCCATATCATTGACGGTCATTCACTACAGCCCAGTCCCATTCGACAGAGCACAGTGAAGGTGGGGTCACTCCTCTCCGGTGGCTGGTCACACTGGCATCACCAGAACGCTCCAGTATATCCGCCACGCTATACGGTGACCGAACATGGCGTGTGATGTCCACAGCTTCGTCAGCGTCGGGCTGCCCCAGACCTAGGTTACAGCACGGCCATGGTCGCACTTGAGGTGTACTTTATCACAGGCCTGACCGCTGCTGATGATATGACCAAGATTGCAACATTTGTGGACTGCTTTTCTAAGGCAGTCCACCTGGTTGCTCTTGCCAGACTACCCACCGCTGAACTCCGCCTCAGTCATGTGGTTCACCTCCATGGGTTCCCCCTGGAAATCATCTCTGACCGAGGGCCCCAGTTTACCACTAATTTTTGGAGGGCCTTCTGCCGTCTCATAGGCGTGACCGCTAGTCTCTCCTCCGGCTACCATCCTGAGACTAACGGCCAGACGGAGAGGGCTAACCAAATGGTGGGCAGGTATTTCCGCTGCTTCGCCTCTTCCCAGCCCTCCTACTGGCCTCGTACCTTGATCTCGGCTGTTCCTCATAATTGCAAATGTCCTCTGCCACTGGGTCATCCCCCTTTGAGGGCCGCTATGGCTCCAACCACCACTGTTTGCTCATCAGGAACCAGAGGTGGAGGTCCTGGCCGCCGAAGCACTGATCCACTGGGCCAGAGCAGGATGGATCCAAGCCCAGGCAGCCATCAAACAGGCCAATGCTGGCTATGTGGCTCAACACTGTCGGCACCACCGACTCGGACTATAATTTCAACCTTGGGACCTGGTGTGGCTCTCCACTCATCACCTCCGAGTGCCCTACAGATCTCAAAAGCTAGCCCCACGCCTCTCGGTTCATACCCGGTCGTCCACCGCATCAACCCAGTGGCCTACTGCCTTTTCCTGCAGGTGACCCTGAGGATTCACCCAGTGTTCCACTGTTCCCTCCTCAAGTGCCGGCTCACCTCAAACTTCTTCCCTCTGAAGGATCACCCTCCATCTCTATGGTTCATCAACAATTTGCCCGGTCAACACGGTGCAACACATCCAGCATTCCTACCCCCAGAACAGAGGATTCCGGTACTGATAGGGGTATGGTCCGGAGGAGAGCTCTTGGGTTCCCTCCTGATACATCCCAGACCCCAGCCTTATCTCGGACTTCCACCATCTCCATCCACACTGTCCAGGCCTTTCAGGAGCCGGGCATAGAGGAGGCGGGGGGCTCTGTCAAGAACAGCCATGCCTGATGGCCTCCTCTCCAACCATTGGCTAGATCCTCCTTTCTCTAAGGGATTCAAAAGCCACTGCTCCCATCTCATCCTTGCTCTGTCATTATATCTCTCTATGACAAAGAAGCTCCAGATCCGTGTGTTACAGAGAGAGTCACCTCTCCAGTCGGGACCAGGATCCCAGCCTCGTCCAGACCACCGCCAGTCCTCAAATGTCCTTGTTGTCTGCGTGTAGAACACTGCAAGACTCGAGTTCTGATGGCCTCCTATTCAGAGCTCCCTTCAGAATCAGAATCAGAATCAGAATCAGAATCGGTTTTATTGCCATTGTTTGAGAACAAGTTCACAAACTAGGAATTTTTTCCGGTACACTTGTGCACATAAAACATTTAACATAAGTAAAAATAAAATAAAATAAAAAATAAAAAAATAAAAAGAATGAGCCATAAGGCTAAAGTCTTTATAAATATTATAATCTGTATGTATATAAAAGAACTATGAAAAGATAAACATCCTTTTTAACATGAGAACAGCAGCAGGGTTCCATTCACAGATGTGCAGGTGAATGACAGCAGCAGATCTAAGTGTGGTCAGACCACACAGTGCAGTAAAATAAAGTTACGTAGTGCAGATGGTTCTATCCTACATGGGTCTTTAACTGAACTATCGGGTCTTGTTATTGTTCATGAGTCTGATGGCGGAGGGGAAGAAACTGTTCAGGTGGCGGGAGGTGTGGGTCTGGATGGACCGTAGCCTCCTGCCTGAGGGGAGGAGGGAGAATAGTCGGTGTCCAGGGTGAGAAGAGTCAGCTGTGATCCGACCCACACGCCTCCGGGTCCTGGAAGTGAACAGGTCCCGGAGGGATGGGAGCCTGCAGCCAATCACCTTCTCAGCAGCACGCACGATGCGCTGCAGTCGGTGTTTGTCCCGGTCTGCGGCGCCGGGGAACCACACGGTGATGGAGGAGGTGAGGATGGACTCGATGATGGCCGTGTAGAACTGCACCAGCATCTCGGTCGGCACCTTGAGTTTCCTCAGCTGCCGCAGGAAGTACATCCTCTGCTGGGCCTTCTTGATGAGGGAGCTGATGGTTGGCTCCCACTTGAGGTCCTGGGTGATGGTGGTGCCCAGGAAACGGAAGGAGTCCACGATGGAGATGGGGGTGGGAGAGTCCATCAGGGTGAGGGGATACGGTGGGGCTGTGACTTTCCTGAAGTCCATGATCATCTCCACTGTCTTCTGGGCGTTCAGCTCCAGGTTGTTGTGACTGCACCAGGAAGCCAGCCGGTCCACCTCTCTCCTGTAGGCGGACTCATCACCGTCTGAGATAAGTCCGATGAGGGTGGTGTCGTCCGCAAACTTGATCAGCTTTACGGACTGGTGACTGGAGGTGCAGCAGTTTGTATACAGCGAGAAGAGCCAGGGGGAGAGTACACAGCCCTGAGGAGTCCCAGTGTTTGTAGTCCGATTGTCCGAGACAATCTTCCCCAACCGCACGTGCTGTCTCCGGTCCGACAGGAAGTCAGTGATCCACCTGCAGAGGGAGTCGGGCACGCTGAGCTGGTAGAGCTTGTCTCGTAGCAGTCCAGGGAGGATGGTGTTGAAGGCAGAGCTGAAGTCCACAAACAGGATCCTGGCGTAGGTTCCTGGGGAGTCCAGATGCTCCAGGATGAAATGGAGGGCCAGGTTCACTGCATCATCCACAGACCTGTTGGCTCTGTAGGCGAACTGCAGTGGGTCCAGGAGGGGGGTGGTGATGTCCTTGAGGTGGGGCAGAACCAGGCGCTCAAATGACTTCATGACCACAGTCTTAAGTCCATAATGGAGTTTAAGATCCTTCTTTCTTACAAATAAAGCCCTTATAATCAAGCTCAATCATCATCAGAGATCTGATTGTTCCCGAAGTTCATAACACTTCACTCTCAGACTGCAGCTTTACTGGTAGTTCCTAGGATATTTAAAAGTAGAATGGGAGGCAGATCTTTTAGTAATCAGGCTCCTCTCCTGTAGAACCAGCTCCCAGTGTTAGTCCGTGAGGCAGACACTCTATCTATTTTTAAGACTAGACGTTCCTTTTTGATAAAGCTTATAGTAAGAATGGCTTAGGTTACCGTGAGATATTTTGCTTCTATAGGCTTAGACTGTTGGAGGACAGACTGACCACTTTTCTTCACTCTTCTACTACTCTCCCAATGTATTTCTTGCTGTTATTGCGATCGTTAACCTTGTTTTCTTTCAGTTTTTTCTCTCCAAAGAAGGTCCACCTGGTTTGGTATCCTGCTCAGCTACAACTCCCTGCTAGATGGGGAGCATCAGTTTGGATGATGCTCCCAGTGACCGAGCATCTTCCTTAACCTGTTGTCAACTTTTTACTTTCTTTAATATATAAAGTTCTCTTTCATCAGTTAATTTGATCTTTTTGTGTCTCTGCTCTGTCTTCTCAAACCCCCAGATGGTCATGGCAGATGACTGCCTGTACTGAGCCAGGTTCTACTGGAGGTTTCTTTATTTTAAAGGGGAGTTTTTCCCTCCCCACTGTCATTACATGCTTGCTCAGAATGAGGGACTACTGAGGTATTACTGTGGTTGGTGTCTGCATGTTACGGGCACAACCTCAAGTCAATGACTCACCACAATCTGCTGGGATTCCTTACACAAAAAAACTTTTAATTGATTGGAATGTTTGTGTAATTGTATCAAAAATGACTTTTCTTGTAAAGTGCCTCGAGATGACATCTGTAGTAAATTGGTGCTGTATAAATAAACTAAATTGAATGAATGTATGCTGTCCTGCACTTGACAATGCTAATTCTAATTGCTATTGTTTTACTTTGTATGTAAACACGCAGCAAAAACTTGACTGTGATTCCTGAATGTATTTATGGGTCAAATATTTTGTTCTTTATATTCTGTGTTCCTTATAATTTATAAACATTAAATAGATATAGCTACAAAACAATATGAATTATACATTTCATACATAGCCTGTAAATTACTATTTGGCTTATGAGTGCCACTAGTGTTTGTACTTGGAATTCTATAACCTGATCGTCACCTACAAGAGTGATGAGTGAGAGGACAGGGGCACTTCAGGGGGCCAATCAATTTGCAGGAAGGGCCAGTCCCCCTACGGCCAGTCCCCCTATGAACAGCTAGAGAAACTAGTAACATTTTACCACTATTTTATGGTCCCTTGGTATATGTGTCAATTTGAGTTATTTGAACTATAGGCAGAAAATTTGAAATCTCAAAATGGTGGAATAAGTTGCAAAGTGTAAAATACCCCCCTAAGTCTTTAAAAGCCAAAACAACAGAGATCTGGCAGCATGTTTATGACAAAAGCAGAAGCAATACGCATTCTAGCTGTGTCACAGCCTCCTGCTGTTTACTGTAAAAATGACCAGTAGGAAGTTAAATCAAAAGCAAACAGCCTTTCTTTAATTGAAATGAATGCTTCTCCTCTCTCAAGATGAGTTCAATAAACCTTTGAAACAAATGGCTTGTTGTACAGATGAATCACAAAAAGGGCTGGAAAGAAAATTAATACATGAACATATATGGAATAATGTAGTACTTTTCCAAAAATTGTGAAATAACCTGGCCTCCAAAGTCACTGGACCTGAACCCAATCGAGATGATTTGGGGTGAGCTGAACCGCAGAGTGAAGGAAAAAGGGCCAACAAGTACTAAACATTTCTGGGAACTCCTCCAAGACTGTTGGAAAACCATTTCAGGTGACAGCCTCTTGAAGCTCAAGAAGATGCAAAGCAGTAATCAGAGCAAAGGGTGGCTACTTTGAGGAATCTACAGTATTTCACCCTTTTTATTTAAGTACATACAGTAATTCCATACATCATGTGTTCATTCATAGTTTTGATGCCCTTATTTGAGAATCTACAATGTAGTCATGAAAATAAAGAAAAAAACATTGAATGAGAAGGTGTGTCCAAACTTTTGGTCTATATAATTCATTTTGTGCCATTTCTTGTTTGATCAGTCTTACTTGTGCGGTTGATGTCTTGTAGACTCAGCTCAGCTGAATCCATGAGTCCTTCCTCTATGTCTATGTCTCTGTAGCGGTCATTGTCATGTTGTCTGTTGTGACCATAATGTCTGTCCCTTTCCAAGTCCTGAGCCTCTCGACTTGAGCGCCGTCGCCTTCGTTTGCGCCTTAATCCTCGAGATACTGGCACACCAATATAGACAGATTGATGATCTGTGAAGAAAGCCAGTTTGTTTAATAGAATATGACACTCTCCTAGAAAAAAGTAATCACTCATCACTGTTTTACTCAGTTAAATTTTCAAGTGCACTATATCTGCAGAAAACAGTGTTATTCCAAATAGTGAAATAAGCTAAGTGAAAAGCTTCTTGTGGGCATCTATCATTCTCTAACATCAGATTGAGAAAAGTTTGTGTAAATTCCTAAATTCATCTGAAGGATGTTTGAGGAGTTTCTGGCATGTTTATTCCAGAGATGCAGATTGGGGCTTTCAGTTAGGAACAGCCCTTTTTTCAGACACACTTCAATCTGCAGACTTGACAGATGGTATTATATATTTTTCTTAGAATGCTGTTTTGGGTTTATGCGAAACATAACCTTTGTTTTGGTTTCCAAATAATCCAACAGCAAAACAACAAATTCTAGTCTTGTCTTTCAAATTACATTATTACTTTACTCCTGGTAATGTTCTCACTTTGTAGACTGTTTTCCATACGTTAGAAAAACTATTTGAAACTATTGTGAGACCTTTTTAAATCCTTTACCACACAAATAAACTGCAACTATCCTCTTTCTGAAGGCCTCAGAATTTCTTGAAAGTCAAAGCAACAACGATCTGCCACCAAATTAAAGGTGTGATTTTTAAATATGAACAAATCTCCGCTAAAATGCTGAGTAATTTTAGTATTTCTAAGTAGAAATAAATGTGGTAGTGTCCCGGTTTATTCATCACCCGGCAAAATATTTTCCAGGTCTTTCAGAAAATTTAACGTGATAATCAATATCCACATGTTCAAGTGCATAACAAGTGCCTTAATTTTTTTGACTTCATTATGTTGATTCATGTGGATATCTCAGATTTTTAACAACAGCTGCAGTCTCTATTAGAACTCAAAATGACTTAGCTTCATAATGCATGTTATCCCTGTTGGAACCAAATGATGTGAGTTAGATTACTTGCTTCCAATTAAGATGCTGCTCTAACAATAATTTCCTATAGTATTTCAGGTCAGATAGCAGAACAACAGGGAGATTCACACCTTTGTTTTGAAAATGAAAGTCACACAACCCTGTCGTTGTAATGTAAAATAAATTAAATTGCGCATTTCTTAATCTTGCTCGCACAAGTTCATAATTAAAACTGCTGCAAAACTACATTGCTAAATGACAAATTTAAAGAAAATATTATGAGGACTAGACTTAATTTTGTGTATTTGTTGAGAGGACATTCATCTTCCACAGGCTTGGTTGCCACATGTGCAGGCAAACTCACCATCCTCTTCCTCATAGCGAAGGTCAGACACCCTCATCCCTCTGTCTCCATGGTCCATCCTGTTAGTTTCAAAAATACTTTTTTTAGATATGTGTATGCTTAACTTTACACATGACAGCATGCTGTTGTTTTTAATACCTACGGTATATATATTACAAACCATACTGTTGGAACGGTATGGAAAACACAAAGAAAAATTTACTGATGTCTACATTTGTTTTAGCTTGTATTTCATTGCAGATAGTATGAATAGGGATGACCCAATAAGGTTTTTTTGTCCTCGAGTCATTTGATTTTAAGCATCTACCAATACCGAGTCCCAGTTCCATACTTCTACATATAATACATAAGAAAGGAAGAAGAAACAAAAGGAAACAGATCCAGCATGTTCCTTTTTTTAAATTAATCTTATTTTAATATATAATAATTCTGTTAAACAGAGGTGAGGTAGCTTAAACAATCAAGTAGCTAAATAAATAACAAAAAATTATTTACTTTGGGCATTATTGCCATGGTAAACATAAAAAAAGTCTAATATAAAAACAAACAGCACCTCAACTTAGATAAACAAAATGATAAGGTATATACATATCAGGGGTCGCATCAACTGAATATTTTCGGTATTTGTCCGTTTTTTGGTACCCTTGATCTGCTAGATTGATTCTCGCAAGATTTATAGTTTTTCATACACAGTAGAATCCATCTTGTACTGCTCCAATCCAAACCGTCCGAGCTCCGACCCATATTTCAAAAAGTATATAATCATGAAAAGTATATATTATTAAAAGTTTCTGAGACTTCGTAGCACAACTGCCTTTGTGGCTGGTTAGACGCTCTACGATGTGTGCCAAACAGTGTTGCCTGCTACTGATTTCCTCCCACAGGGTTTTCTGCTGCTGAAGCATAGTTTACGTAAAAAGGAAACTGTTTGTTCAGAGTCTTTAAGACTTCTTATCGGTTTTATTCGAGAAATGTTTCCTCATTTCAAAAATTTTGGCCGAAGCGGCACTTAATTCCAGTACAACTGTTTAATTTCACTTTCAATTTCACTCTGATCAGCTTGTTTGGATTGGATATCATTTAAAGGGAATTAAAGATAAATACTAATGAATAGATATTCTCAGGACAACCCCTGGCCCCACGCCCTGCAAGAATGTTAAAATTGAGAGGGAAAAATTACATTATGACCAAATTTTTTTGGACCCTCTTGGTCAAAATGATGGACAAAAAATCTATCTAGTGTGACCTCAGATACTTAAATATTAGAGTCATGATCAGGCAGTAACGTCCAATTCTGATCGAGCCTGAAACCACATGAATTTACGATCCTCTGATCGGATCGGGACATCCCTAAATATGAACACAAAATAAAGTTTTGTCTGGTCAACCTCATTTTATTTGTCAATATACATCTTTTCCTGTCATTCAGACCTGTAACACATTCCAAAAAAAGGTTGGGAAAGGAAAAATTAAGGGCTAATAATTGGGTAAATTGATTAAATAATGTGATTTGAAAAAAAGGTGAAGTCAACAGGTGACTTTTGACTGACTGGTCCAAAAGCAGCATCCAGGAAAGGTCTAGTCCTTTAGGAGGAACGATGGCTGAGGATTGCCAGTTTGCCAACAAATATGTGATAATATTATTAAAATGTTTAAAACCAATGTTGCTCAAAGAAAGATAGGAAGACATTTGGATATTCCACCTCTGTGCACTCACTGTCTGCTTGCTGTAAGGTGAACACAGCGAGACAAAGAAATTTGAAAGTAACGTTTTCCAACTGGAAGTACAGACACTACTCGCTTCTGGTTTGGCATGCTTTTCTTTTATCCAAAGATATTATAGTTTCACAGAGAACAAACATCTTAATCTAGGGTTAGCTTTTTGTAGCTTTTTGTAACTCATTTGCTTTTTAGAAAAGGTAACTTGTAACCATAACTATTTACTTTTTTAATGTAAGATGCCAAACACTGCCTGAAACACCTCTGTATGCAGGGCCGGAATGGGACTCCCCTGGAGTTTCATGCCTCACACCAGAATATAACAACCTATTATTATTAAATAGTGTAATTCAGATTATTTTTCTGAAAAATTTCTTATTCAGTGCAAATATGGATTAAATACTTCACAAGGTAGATTTATTTCATCATGTGTTCACACATGTTGATCCGCTGCTGCCAGTGCAGATAGCTCTTTGAAAGTCGGTAATCCAACACACTATTGCATTTTTGTTTTCAATTTATTTTGATTTGAAATAATTGAATATCATTAAGTTCTAATTCTAGCACACACTTTTGGTTAACTTATGTATATTTAAATTAGTCAAATACTTTAATATTTACTCTTTTTTGTTGTTGGACTGAGCCTTGGACCACTGAGGGTTGGGAGTTCCAGTTTGCCTTGCAGTCAACAGGAAGTGGGCCATACCAACTAGAGCTCCACCACAGGGGAGGACCGGACTGTTTTATTCTATTTATTTGTATGAATTAAATTAGATTTAAGTTTTTTTTTATCTTTTTGTGTTAACTTATGAATTTATTTTTCAGTTATTTTAGGTTAACTCAAACTGTATAGTTTATTTTTGTAATTGTGTACATGAGTGTATCCCCCTTTGTGTCAATCTGGTCTAGCAGTATTTAAGCTCCCTTTGTTTCATGTTTTATCAGCTCAGTTTGTTTTAGCAGACAGTAAGAGCTTTTTGTTAAAAAAGAAACTTTATGATTTTAGTTAGGCTTTCTTCATTTGACCTCTTTTAAGGGCCATGTGTTAAATAATTTTTGCATTTTTTGGGAAATAAAGCCCATTTCTCAGTCTCAGTCCCTCATAGGCCCCCGTGATGGCACTTCCTTACTTAACCTGGCTCATCTGTACTTGGCCCATTGTCCTTCTTTGGCACTTGGTAAAACCCATACAAACTGCACAGCGTCGCAAACACAGGCTGATCTATCAACATGAAAGCATTGCTCCTCTTAAACCCGCTGCAAGATGCATGCAATCCACTTAGCGCTTTTGTCCTTTTTGAATATGCAATCTGGGTGTTTCTGTAAGAAAATGCAAAATATTGGTAGGAGAATAGGCAAATAAATAGGAGTTCCAGTTGCAGCATGATTTACTAAGCATTAAAATGTTTGCGCCTGCTATTTTAGCGTCTATTTTTTGCAGTTCTGAAAAACATGTCTTTAAGTTTGCGCTACCACATTCAACTTAAGTGTATTATTGCCAAACAAAAAATTTCATTCACACACAATATAACCTAACAGTAATTAACACTCTAATGGCCATAAACCTGATGATTATGTAAATATTTTACCGTTGAATTAGCTACTTGCGCTTTTCTCTTTCAAATGTGGGTTTTGTTTATTTAATGTCCTACTTTTAAACAAACAATATATACCAGGTCACACTGTCATTTGGACAGAGAAATTGGTTATATTGGAAAGAGTGCTTGTTGTGCACACACCTGTTCTTTCCATACTGACAAGAGAAATCCCCTCATCACTACTGACTCATAAATCACTTTTAAATATTATGTAATTTTTAAATACAAATCTCCCAATTTTACAAAGCCTCTGAATTATTCACATCAGTTGTATTATTGTATTTCTCAAATAGCAGGGCACTTTTCATGAGGACCAGGTCTACACCTTGCTCTTCATTATCTTAGTACTAATTCATTATATTCACTCAATAATCCTGCCCATTTTTGACTCGCGAGCTTATATAGCTTGATGATGGATTTTCCTACTGATTTTTAGGAGCTACAAGACACTTTCCCAGTTATGTGCCATTGAGTCATATTGTTATTAAAATGATATAATGTGATGCTAGTTACCACATCACATAATCCATTTAGCTGATAATTAATCAACTTAAATGGTGGTTTGCTGGTCTTGAGTTCAACGTGTTGTCTTACCTGTTTCATTGACTTTCATTGAATGTTGTCACAAACCATGAGCTTGCTTAGTGAAAGAGTTACAAATATTTTCATGTTTAGCTGGGTCTGTTTCCAGACATTTCCTCCTATACCATAATTGTAGCACCCTCTGTGCCTCCCCTGCTATTTTACTCTTCAAACATTGCTGACTGAGTGCTCTGAAGGGTATGTCAAGATGTGCTCCAAAAAATCACCACCAACAAAATGAGCCGTCAGCTGAAGGCAGAGTTGGCTCTGTATGGCAAGTCACTTTGGTAAAAACTCCATATCCTTAATATCAACTGTTGTGCTTGCCAATTAGTGTGGCAAGGTACACAACGAGGGCCCCGGCAGGATTTTATCCCACGACTCCCAGGTGAGAGTCATGCGTGCTAAACATTCAGCCAAAGGGATATCCCTGTGGCCAAGCAGCCAGGGCACATGATATATCGGAGCCATAGTGCCAGGACCTCCACACTGCCAAAACTAGTATACAACTACACAGAACTAGTTTAACATTTTACCCGACTAGTTTGAACTTTTGCCAAATTAGTACAGAATTACTCTTACCAGTAATTCACTTTTGCCTAGTGCACACACAAGTATGACTCGGCTTGCCAGATTACAGCAGCCTCTGCAGCCCAAATACACAGGAACCTACATTGGTCCACCATGAAATCTCCCGACTTCTTCCAACTTTTTTTGAACTTTTAAAAAAATGTCTTGCAAGAACCAAAATTGGAATATGTGTTTATTTTGAAATAAATAAATAAATACATTTTAAATGAGATAGTTAGATTTTAAAGACCGACTCACCCCCTAGCAAATTCAAACTTTGCCAATGTTTTCTGTTAAAAAATGCCTCAGAATGAAGCTTTGCCTGGCGCATCCGCCGAAGGGGAAGGCTGGGCATGCTCTATACTGTCACTGACATGGCTGCCTGCGCTTCAGCTGGACACACACATACACACACACACACCAACTGAAAGCAGCAGAGCAATAGCGACTTGAGTGCCGGTGCATCAGAGGAGCCAATTATGAGGTTGAATATTTCTCTTCACCTCTTTCAGAGGAAGGAGAAGAAAGGGAGGAAGTTTCTGTGGAGGAAACGAGTGGCCCTGAGCCCTCCAGCTCCAACTCACTGTGGAGGTGTGGCTAAGACAAAGCTTCTTTTATACTCCACAGCAGCAAGATGTTGTCGTCAGATATCCAAACTTACATCAGAAATCCATGCTGAGCCAGCAGCAAAGCCCAATTCAAATTCAACTGCAGTGTAAAATTTTAACCTGAAGAGGTTAAATCGGTTTTTGGTTTTTGGTACAAAAGTACCAATAATAATGACCAGACAGCACTATTAGACGCTTATTTATACAGTTTATCTGAAAAAAGCTGATTTTGGGGTTGGTGGCACTTTAACATAACGTCCCATTTTCTTCTTATTTGGGGTTGTAAGTGTCATGGGTGATGAACAGTGAAAAGGTTTTACACACAAAAACAACTAAGAAGAAGAAATGATCTAAGAACATTCCACATTTGCTGGGTTTTGCACTTTTGCTTAAAAGCATACCAACCCATTACATCAAAGACACTTCCATCCATCTATTTTCTGAACCGCTTATTCCTCAAGGGGTCGCGGGGAGGCTGGTGCCTATCTCCGGCTGTTAACGGGCGAGAGGCGTAGTACACCCTGGACAGGTCGCCAGTCTATCACAGGGCCACACATAGAGACAGACGGGACAAACAACCATGCACGAACACACCCACATCTAAGGACAATTTAGAGTGATCAATTAACCTGACAGTCATGTTTTTGGACTGTGGGAGGAAGCCGGAGTACCCGGAGGGAACCCACGCATGCACGGGGAGAACATGCAAACTCCATGCAGAAAGGCCCTGGGCCTTCTTGCTGCATGGCAACAGTGCTAACCACTGTGCCACCGTGCAGCCCAAAAGTTTAAATTCTGTCAGACTAAGGCAGTAATGCTGTTTTCTCTTTTGCGCTAGTCTCACAGGCACATATACTTTAGAGGTCTGTAGCTTTTGGCTCTACACAAAGTGTGTGACCTCAGATCTCCATGTACCTTAGTCTGCTGATCCCACTTTGTAATTTTACAGTATGTGGCCTTCCAATTTGTGGCCGAGTTGCTGTTTTTCCCAATCACTTCTACTTTGTTATAATATCACTAAGTTGACTGTTGAATATTTAGTATAGGAAATGTAACTACTATCATTATACAAAATGTCTCTGTGTCTGTCTACCTTTTATACAGCAACGTGATTGTAAGTGATTAAAGTAACTCAATTCAATGGTTCGGTTGACTGAGTGATCAATTTTTACAGTATAACTGTGTTCAAATTTCACAGTATAACAGGTTTTACAGTTGTGTCATAAACACCGGTTTGGTTAAAGCAAAATAAGCAAACTTTAAAAATGAAACCTTTTATATACGGGTATGTGTATACTCATATAGCTGCTTCTAAAGACCAATTTTTAGCATTTCGGTTGTTTAACCTATAAAGTGAGGACTGTTTAATACAAAGTGAGGACATTTTGCCTGACCCTAACTTTAGGGCACTGTTGTTGAGCTCTACTATTTGATTTTTGAGGTATGGTGTGAATTAAGTTTTTGTTAGGGTTAGGAATAGATCTGTAATAGTTAGGGTTAGGATGCTGTCTGTCAGGATTAGGCCTAATACAGTCACTAAAATGAATGGAAGTCATTGAAGGTCGTCACTACTACTAGCAAAACAAGTATGTGTTTGCGTGTGTGAGTCTTTGTGTGTGTGTGTCCATATCTGGGACATGACCTCCAGTTGCATTACCACCAGCAACAGCTCTTGTTTACTGATCTGCTTGCTGCAGCACTGCCATGCAGATCAATTGGTAAATAATTAGGAAAAAGGCTAAGTCAATAAAAATGCACATAATTAAAACAAATGCGATGGTAACATACAGCACGTGCCACCAGTTCACAAACTAAAGGCCATCAGCTAGGAATAAGGCCACCATGTTCCTGCTGGTTACTGGTGTAGAGAACATAAAATCTTTATTTGCAAATAAATATGCTATGGACTATTCTTTTCACTTGTACTGCATATTCTCAAATTCTATGGCAGCAAGTCCAAAGTAAATTTCTTAACTACAAAAATGCTAATATGCTTTCATTGATATGTACATTTCAAATAAATTCAAATTATACCTATTATTATATTATTCAAAATTATACTAAAATATCAGAATTTAACCCATAAAGACCCAGACCAATTTTTACCGCAAGGAAAATTAAAGGGAGCATAAGACAGGTTAAATAGGGCACATAGAACACATTTCAGAAAAAAAAAATATTACAATAGTAAGTGGCAAACATCTCAAAAGTGGGTCTGTGAATATTCTCATTCATCTAGGTCATGGTTATCTCAAGGAAATTTCAAACGAACGCAACTGGACTTGGTAATTTGTCTTGGAAAACGTTTCACCTCTTATCCAAGAGGCTTCATCAGTTCATGCTCACCTCTGACCAGTCTGGGACCAGTCCCACTTAGTGACTAGATGTCACTTTGGGCGTTAAATAGTTAAATTATGTGTTAAACCTAGCTAGCTACTTGGTGCCCAACAGGTCTTACTGCAACCGATGAATGAAATTACATAACTGATATTGGTTCAATTAAGCTATTATATACAATATATGACTAAACTTAATTGAATCAGCCAAGTATACTGATCAGATCATGATTAGTTTTCTTATTGTGACATATACGTCACTACATTTTTTTCAACCATTTTTAGACTGACTGCCCGATGTGACATTATGTGACACAGCAATAATTACTTGATGGGTTTATGCAAAGTTCTTAGAGAAATCTGAAACAATAGTTTATTTTTGACAAACAGCATTATTTGCAAACATTGCAACTGTTGCATTGAATCAATCTACCTTTTAGCATCGGAAAGAGCTTGCTCTAAATTAGCTGGCTAGCTGATTTTTCCACATACAACTTTCGGTCAAGTTCGGTTGGTTGTATCGAAACACATGATCACCCTAGTGGTCACATGACCTATTTTAAATGTTCTATAGGTATTATTCTGGGACTTCATGAGGGGGGGTGGGGGTTGGGGCTGGTGCCTATCTCTAGCTGTCAACGGGCGAGAGGCGGGACACCCTGGACCTTTTTTAGTTTGTTCAGAGGTAAACTTCTAGGCAATCATACATTAATTTGATATTTCAAAATGTTCTCTCTGATTCAGAGTTAGCTGTTGACACTGACTTCCCTTAATTTTTTTTTTTTTCGTTCAGGGGACCCATGGGTCGATTGAAAAGAGAGAGTTTTTAGGCTACCCATTCCAACTGCAGTTGGAGGAGTGTCCGGGACTCTGCTTGTTTTACATCTGACGGTATGAAACAACGAAGTGTTCAAAATTAAATATATAAATAAAACCTTGTGAAATAAATATCTACATACATAAATAATGGAAAAATATATGTGACAATGAAATTGTGAAAAACTGAATTCTTTTGAAATTCTTCACTAGTATGAAATATTTTCGATTTTCTTTAAAATATATTTATTACTTTAAAAACATATTTAATTGTATTTTTTCCTAACAGGTTATATCTTCACCCATTTTTGTTTCATTCCATAATTTGATTCCAAATGTCTTTTTTCCTAACTCTGCTCTTATTTCATAATGGTGTTTTGCCCAGTGGCTTATTTTTTTATTTCAGAATGCCATTTAACAACTGAAAAACTTGATCAGCCAATCAGGGTCAGTGGATGGCACCTGAACGCTCATTGGCTGGTGCTTAAAGATTGAAATTCCTGGAGGAAAAGAATGGCATGGAAGGTCAGAATTTTGTTAAAGGGAAAGTTGTTTTTTCAACCTGGACCTGTTTTTAGCAATTATTATGTTCATTTAATCATCCAGACAAGTTTGGAGCAACTTGGAGTCCTTCAGAAGAAGTTTATAGCCAGTCGCGATCAGCGTATATCCATATAATGGAATTCAATGGGGAGAGGAGATTTGCTGCCTGTAATAAGGCATTATCTGCCACAAACTTCTTCATTTAACTAATGTTTTGTCATCAACAGTTACTACTACTCCCTTCAGAGTTTGGAAGTGCTTCTTTGTTCTGTTCCAGGTTGTTTTAGAGGTTTATAATACAACTTCAGTAACGCACGATTTCAATTACATCACCAATGTGCTCCATCCCAGGTGTAGTCTGAGCAGGGCTTTCACTCTTTGCTATACGGTGGACAGCTAGACAGAACTTGCTACTGCAGACATCAACATTGTTCGTGTTTCCAAATTCCACTATCTACATAAACAATTGGACTAAGTTCAGCTTCCACAGGCTCCCATTCCACAACGTACATAGACTACATGCAATGTCATTTAAATCGCAGTTTAATGTTAGTTGGAACTGGTTCTGTTAAAAGCATGTAAAAAACCCAGAAGCTTATATCGCAGCACCTCCGAGATGTTCAGAATTTACAAACACTGACTATATACAAACGCTAACTATATAAAAAAAAACATTATATAAGAGCTCTTTCTCTGCAAATGTTTTTTTTTTTTTATAGTAAGTCGCATGCAGCATGTATAAGCATGTAGCATGTGAATGTTTTCTCTTGACTTTATTCCCAGCATCAGTTGCAGAGAAAAAATTGACCATAAAACGACTGAGTCTAAAGAAAAAACATCCCTTCTAACATTATCTGGAATGGGACCGCCCACAGGAAGGCTGCATCGTTTTGGCCCCTTAGCTGTAGCTCTGAGTAGCCAACAGTTAGCAACTCTACAGCACGGCAGAAAATGTTCGTTATTTGGTTTTTACCCATGAAAGAGGAGCTGAAAAAAATATGGCTGAAATTTGTTTTCGGTGCACCAATTTGAAAATGCTGATGAAATGAGAGATTTGTTCTGTCACTTTGAGCAGGGTTACTTCATAGCTACCAATACTGGCTGCGAGCTCGATTTAAGACCAGGATCTGTAGTGAAAGGTTGGAACACCAGCTCCCAGGCTACTGTAAGTTAAAAAATAAACTGTTCAACCAATGTTTCAGTTTCTAAGTATTCTGTTAAAACACCCCACGGCAAGACACTTCACCCGTTGCCTACTGGTGGTGGCCAGAGTCCAGGAGCCTCACCTCTGTCAGTACACTCCAGGGCAGCTGTGGCTACAAGGTAGTTTGACATCACCAGTGTTTGAATGTGTGCGTGAATGGATGAAAGACTGAATGTAGAGTGAAGTGCTTTGTGGTCCTTAGGAGCTAAATAAAGCGCTATAAAAGTACTGGCCATTTACCATTTACCTCGGCTAACAGATTAACATCTGAAACCGCATCCACTCAGAGATGTAGCTTGTTTGACTATCCTCAAACCTGTCCAAAGCCTCAAACCACAAAGTGTATTATCAGCAGCTAAATCTCCTGGTCGCTAAATCTTCTGGCTTTGCTGCTTGCCGTGAGCCTCCTCGCAGCCTATGACCGCGAATCAGACAAGACTACCCGCTCTATGTAAGGATAATACTAATCAGAGAAAAGAAACAAAAAAAGTCTAGTTTATACTTCTCCATTAGCAAGTTTGCACCCAGATGTAGACTTAATGAAGTAGACGATTTTCGTTTACAATTCTATAGGTTTTTCATTGTTGCACAGCAAGTCCCCAGCAGGACAGCAAGGTCCTGACTTTTTATGATGGGTCTGCCAACCATTGCAGTGTCGTTTCTGGTAAACTAGAGTGAACACATCTACCCTCCAGGAGCAATGGATGACAGAAAGTACGTTTTGATTGAGCTGAGAAGTTTTTGACTAGATGTGCAGCTTATAGAATACTCTAAAAACGCACATAAACAAACACAGCAGTTTGTTTTGTTGTTGTCTTCACCTCCTTAAAATGATGCGTTTCAACAGCTTGGATTTCTGATGACAGCATCCTGCCCCTGTTGAGCATAAATGAAGCTCGGTCTCGGCCATACCTCTGTAGCTAGTTCGCAACTCAAAGCAATATACTTAAAACATCACGGCTCAGGGCTGATCGCCTCCTCCACAGAACCTTTCTCCCTCTAGTCTCTTCCCTCCAAAGGAGGTGGAGAGAAATATTCAACCTCATAACTGGCCGCCTCTGAGGCAATGGAGCTTGTGTCGTTATTGCTTTACATCTTTTTGGTTGTCTGTGTATGTGTCCTGCTCTGGTCTCGTCTGTAGAAGCTTCTGACAGGGAGTCAGTTCACAGCGCAGACCACGCCCAGCCCTCCCCCTATGATTTTCAAATAAATTCAGTTTTTTACAATTTCGTTGTTTATATATTTACACAATTTAGCTATTTAATTGTGAGCACAGTGGCTGGATAGCGGACGTTAAACATGACCATAGAGTGAATGGGGGGCCTAATGGTATGTTCAATTCAATTTCAATTCAGTTTATTTATATAGTGCCGTTTCACAACAGATGTCATCTCAAGGCACTTTACAAGAAGAGTTATTACAATACAATGTTTAATGTAGAAATTAGAGAACCACAGAAGATTGCGTCGTGTAATTCTCAGCAACCCCTCACACTGAGCAAGCACAAAGCGACAGTGGAAAGGAAAAACTCCATATAAATTGCAAAAAACTGCATATACATTTTTATGATGCTTGGAAAGCGCGTGGATGGGCCTTTCCCTGGTGGATGTTTTAAATACTAGCGGATCGTGGTATGTTAGATAACGTTAACGTTGGGTGACGTCACTACAGTGGCTGACGTTCGGCATCAAGATCGTCAAAAGTTCAGCTAACTGAACTTCTGCGTTGCTGGTTTTTGCCGCTTTGCTGCTTGAAATGCAGAAAAAGTTTGAAAAGTTGACAGGACCAACACACACAAAGCGCCGCAGGGACTCTAACGCCCCTCTAACGGCATCAACCATAGACTTTACCGATCTTGACGCTGACGTTTGGGGCGGTGTCAACGCACCATTTGTCTCTTCCCCCTCCTGTCGGCCCATGGGTTGCCTGGCTGAAAAATCTATGAATGGAAGTCAATGAACCAATAAAAAATATTTTCTGGTCTTCTTTGTCTTATGTCCTGAATCAGACATTTTGTGCCTCAATTTAAGTGATAAGTATTGAGGTGCTTTTCGACTGTGTTTGTCAAGTGACTTGGGATTTATTTGATTTTAAAAATGCACATTTAAAATGCCTACGAATCAGAAGCTCAGTAGAGATGGAGTTAAAACCCCAGATGACAGAAGATGTGGTTCGTGAAGATCCAGGAGCGACGCAGAGGCAAGAAACTGTTGCTGGTCTCCTTGGTTTATCTTCTGATGAGGTAGAAGAATTCAATAATATCTCTCTTGCTGAATGTAACTATCAGATCCAGAAGTTGATTAACTTTATTTAGATTCGCCCCAGAAACGCACGAATTTCAGAGGTTATTGGCAACTTAACGTTGTTGTACCAGGTTAAATCAGGATTAGAGAATAAAATATTTCTCCAGTTACAGATTGACCACCAGATGGCGTTGCAGAGAGAGCAGGTGGTATAAGCAGAGTGCTCACAAACCAAGGAATAAATTAAGCAAGCTGAACACGAAGTCCAATTTCTGAAGGCTTGTGCGGTCGATAAGTCTGCAGTCCAAAGCGGGGAGAACTTTGACACCTGTCAGGTAAATTGGAATCACTCCCAGCAGCACCCTCACTCCAAAAATAAGACAGATTTTGAAAACAGTTTTGTTGTTTCCTATGCAGAAGACAACACAGAAACTGTTTTTCCGACAACTGATAGACTGATCTCAAACATTCAGGCTACCCTGGGTTCTCCTAAAGAACCCAAAGACAGATTTGAAATTGAAAATGTTTCCAGAGCTGCTTTCTCCTCCAAAGATGACCCAGCTCTGGACTTGAAAGGACCAACATGCATGTTTCATTCTGACTCCATGTCGCCACCTTGTGTAAAAATGAGTCACTTGCTTGACCTTTAGAGATGTCCAGTATTTGAAAGGCTCTGTATCAAATCATGATCGATCTTTTCCCCCTCAAATTTTAACTCAAGGTTCTCAGCCATTCGTCAAACAGAACCAGAATGGCCCAGGCCCACCTTATGTGATGCATACAAGTCAGCTTGAATCCTTGGTGAGGGATATACAGCTGCTTGACCCAGATCGCCCTGATTCAAACATCCATGATTATTTGGTGGAGGTAGAATGCTGCACTGAAGAACTAGCTTTCCCCTCTTGTCATGAAAAACTGAAGCTGCTCTTGAACTCCATCAGAAGAAGCGTTCACTTTTTCATCCAAACACTGCCAACTTAGATATGTGACAATTATTCAGCTCTTTGTCAAGCTTTAAGAGATGAATATTCTGTTCACAGAGATCCAGCTGTTGCCGTTCTTGATGCTTCTCAGGTTATGCATGAAATCTATGAACCTCCCAGAGAGTACCATTTCAGGTTAAGAAAAGCTTAGCGACGAAAAAGTGACGTTATGTTCCAGAATGTGAACATATATAACATTCATGAGACAGTATGGCAGGACGAAGCCTTGCATTGAAAGGAAAGAGAACCTTAGCATGACAAAGGTTCGTAGATTCGCTCAGCTTGTTTGGGAGATGTGTGTCCATCCAGTCTTAAAGGGGGGAAGGAATAAAGCCAAAGTTTTAAATATTCAGACAGAAAACAGACTTAAACGAAAGCATAAATCCAGCTCCTCGGGTCCACAGCTGAGCCGAAGGGGGGCATCCCCTGGCAACCAGAACGGAAGCCACCAGATAAGAAACAGAAACCTTTCCACAACGCAAGAAAAAAAGGTTTGTTGATAAAGGTTTGGATTATTCAAAGGAGGTTTTAACCATAGAGGACTTAAATGTAATCTGTAAGTGTCTTGTTAGAACTTTAATGATGTCTCTGACCAACAGGAACAGTAAGATGTTCCAGAATTAAGTGCAAAGTGTCTAAAAACTACAATCAAGAGATGGTAACTAATTTCTAATGCCTCAATTCTGTTCATTCTTTTATTTTTCTTAGTTTGAAGATTAAAAGCAGAAATGTGATGGTTTTAAGATTTTAGTTATATGTAAATAGATTTATTCTAGTTAGCTTAATGCCCTGCCCAAACATGTTTGCCTTCCCAAAACAGAACCTTTGAACTTAACTCCTGCCCACAGGACTCCAGTGACATTAATTCCAGGAATATGGCTGTATATGTATTTAGCCTTAGATGGAGTTTACCACCCACTTTGGGCTGCATTCTCAAACAACCCGACTCCGAGAAGACCCCGGCATGACGGGGGTCGTTACCGGCCCTACACCGTCCACGGGCTGAGCCTCGATCAGGAGGACTCAGACAGAGTGTTGGTAGCCAGGGCTCCTAGTAGCTAGGAGACAGGTTAATGTTAGTAGCTATGCTGCTTTAGGCTAGGCTGTTGGAGGACATTATTAGGGTCTGTTCCTACTTTCTCTCCTACTTCTCCCCAACTGCATGATGTGCTGTCAATTCAAGCACTAACCTGTTTTCTATTATAGTAGGTGCTCCGGATTAGCCCTGCTTGACGACCCTGACTAAGATGGCATTGCAGTGACGGAAAATTCTCCACGTCCTGCAACAAACTTCTGCATCAGTTCTGTTGCTCTTTCTGTGTCTCTGTTATGTATTCTCCAAGCCACAGACGGTCGCGGCAGATAACCGCTTGTGCTGAGCCTGGTTCTGCCGGAGGTTTCTTCCTGTTAAAAGGGAGTTTTTCCTTCCCACTGTCGCTTCATGCTTGCTCAGTATGAGGGATTGCTGAGAATTCCACGACGCAATCTTCTGTGGTTCTGTAATTTCTACACTAAACATTGTATTGTAATAACTCTTTTTGTAAAGTGCCTTGAGATGACATCTGTTGTGAAATGGCGCTATATAAATAAACTGAATTGAATTGAATTGAAATTATATGGACCGTTTGTGGTCTGAATGACTGAGCATCATCCTCACTCTTCAGAAGTGAGGATGATGCCCCTTAGAAAGTGGGGGGTGCAGAAATCTATAAATACGGGTGTTCACCCATTTGCTCGCTCTTAGCCAAGTAACCTTCAGCCGGGGTTGACGCAGGCAAGACTCAAAGAACCTTCCTTCGCGGGCGAAGGAGACATGCCTAAGTTCGAAGAGGAACTCATTCGAGCAACACCAATGGACGACCGATCAGGTGACTGAAAAACATAGATAAACAAACCCCGTTGTTCTGCCTAAAGTCTGAAGACCGTTCCATATGCTGCTGCCGGCCAACTGGGCAACAGAAGAGAAACAGAATCTCCAACACTATTACTTGGCTAGCAGAGGAAGGCATTAGTTTCTAGAGAAACTCGTTTCAAGAAACCCAAAGACTGCCGACACCAGGTGAATTCTAAATATTGATAAACAAAGACGTTGTTGATCCCCAGAGCCACACGAAACCCCTATAGCCGAACCAATCAGAATCCGCATTTATCCAACGCTACCGAGCCGATAAGAGGTGAATGCCGAACTGGAGAGCTCCAAAAAGGTACTGTTAAAAGGTGGATGCCGATCGCCACGCAGCCAGCCAGGAGGAAGCCAAAGCCAGCAGCTTCCCACCACTGCTAGCCAGATTAGCGATCCTTTGTTAGCCTGTTGGCTAACACTCTAGGGAGACCTCCCGTCCCACATTGACACGCAGAAATTATTTAGGATAACTAATTTTAAAGGTGTTTTTTTAATTGTTAAATTTCGTGTGCTATCTTTGGGTAAACCAGGCCTCGGCCTCCTGCAATTTGAGCTACTCAATCAAACAGGAGTTTTCATTTCTTTGCTTATTTTTAAATAATTGTACTGGAGCTACTTCAAACGGCCACATGTGTTATAGGGAGCTACGGCTAAGATTAACTCATGTGTTCAGGCCCAAGTCGCCCTCAATGAATAAAAAATCAGGTGTTCAAATAAAGTATTCAAATAAATCGGTTCAGAGAAGATTAAGAACAGAAACTAATCTCATTAGCCGTGTTTGAACTCTCCTTATTTGATCAAAATATGGGAATTAGATTGTTTTACTGTCGTGATCAATCCATGATTTAAGTAATTCTCTAAAGGTTAATTACTCTTATCCAGATAGTTTTAAACCAACATCTCTTAGCCCAAAGAATGTTATATGTTTTCTTACATTGCTTACTGGATTAGAGGTAAACCTCTGGTGCTAAATTTGTTAAACTAATTACAATTAGGGAAACTAATTCAGCTTCATTCCAGCATCTGCAGATCAAGCCTTGGTTCTTAAAGGACCCAGATTCCTCCAGAATCATATCAGAGTTCATGGTTTCTCATCTTATTACATATCCATCTTTTTGTGTTCTTTTTATTTTTAAGTATTCGTTTTTTTTAATCAGTAGTGTGCCCTTTTCTAGCTTGGTGAATTAAAATGTTTTTCTTATTTTTCTTTTTATAAATAAATCTTGTATTTTTGGAGACTTGATTCATCATAAACATATGACAAAGTTTATGGTCAATAGACGCTAAAGAATTCATTCCTTCAGATTATGAGACTGACATAGACATTTGGCTATTAAAATAGTTCCTGATAAGGTGATGCCCCGAATAATAATAATTTCCATAAATTATTAATCTTATTGAATGCCATAAGCAGTCCTTTGAATATTAATAGCCAAATTACTACATTCTTGGTAATAGCCCTAAGAATATGATGTCCGGGGCTAATGCTAACCTTGAAGAACCTCTCCTGCATGCTGGCTCTTACTTAACCGACTGTTTCTCCCCCAACATAGCTGCCACTTTCCACATTGCCAGGTTTTTAATATTTTTATCAACGTTTAATGCTCATCCCTTTGTGCTGCAAAGGGATGAGGTCTTCTTCTTTGTGCTCTTCTTCTTCAGTTGTAGTCATATTTGAGCTTTTACACGAAACCTAAAGTAATCTTTGCTACCAGTCGAAAATTAGAAATTTATCTACATCAAATTTTTAAAATTCTAATTTAACTGAAATTCATGGCATGTTCGATCCATGGCGCATTTCAAATTGGATCAGCAAATAACTTTTATCGCTACATTGACTCATTAATTTTTTGTGGCAGTAGGGCACCCATAGAGTGGAAGTAGAATGGCAGTAGAAAGTAGAAAGGGCGACTGTGGCTCAGTGGTAGAGTTGAGTTTGCTTGCAATGGGAGAGTTGTAGGTTTGATTCCAGCTGTCACTTAACCCCCAAAAAAACATTGTCCTACCGAGCCATGTGCCCTGGGCAAGGCACTTAACCCCCAAGAAAACATTTTCTTACCGAGCCATGTTGGTTGTCGGTGTATGAATGTGAGTTTGAATGGGTGAATGTGGCTTCAATGTAAAGCGCTTTGAGTGGTCAGTATGACTAGAAAAACGGTATATAAGTTCAGTCCATTTTCCATTTGACTTGGGCTCCCCACAGCAATGGAAATTCAAATTAAGTGGAAATTTAATGGGAAGAGGTCGCTATACTGATGGGGTTTTTTTATAGCAAATTTATATTTTTACTAAAATATAATATATATAATATATAAAACATAATATAATAATAATATAATATAAAGTTCCAAAAAGAATTATATGACATGTAGACAGGACTATTATATAGCCTACTCATTTATACAGTTTATCAATAAAAAAGTTAATTTCTGGTTGTTGTCCTTTAAGCAGTTGATGTTCAGTCACATCTTACTGTTTCTCCATCTTTATTCTCCATAGTCATGTCTCACGCCTTGTGGAAAGTTCACCTATGTGCTACTGGTTCAATACTTTCTTCCTCTAAACAGTGTTTGCATTTGGGTACTAACAACATCTATTATATTTTAGAGTCATTAAAGTTGAGAAGTGAGCCATACTTACCCTCTGGGGTTTAAATTATATTCATAATTCGAGTAATACAATAAATTACTTGTGCATGTAATAAGTCTAGCTAAACTTCTAACCAGAACTATAAAGCACAGGTGTCAAGCACAAGGCCGGGGGGCCAAATCCGGCCCGCCATAGCACTGTATGTGGCCCGCTAGACTCTAGACCATAAGGATAGAACCTTTAAGTTCTATTTGTGTGCACCTAAACACTATTTTATTAGTCAAATCAAATCAGAGTTTATATAAATAGTCCCCAATCACATCACATGTGAAAATATGTTCACTATTATTTAATTTTAAGAAAGACTTATTTATATTTAATTATTTTGTTAAATATAGTTTTATCAATACTTTCTGACAGAACTGGCCCTTTGAGGACATTCATGACCTTGATATGGCCCCAAATGGATGAGTTTGACTGCCCTGCTGTAAAACTTTCAGGTGGGGTTAAAATGAAGACAAAACATGAAAATAGCGGTTTTAAGCCCAACTGTCAACTTCTAATTTTTCTTTTCAATCACATGAAACCATTTGTCTTTGTTTTTAGGATTAAACCCAGATTTGTTTCTTTTTTCCCCAACCTACTTGTTTTAAATGCCAGAAGTTAGAGCTGCGTGTCTTGTTATGTTTTTGGTATCGGATGCTGAAAAATACCACCCTGGAGGGACAAGAGGTATGAAGTGGCTGGTGGAATTTCTAACCTAGTAGAGCTCTGCCTAACTTGCTGCTGTGAAGCTTTGTAGCTCTGGCATCCTGCATCTGTATTTAGTGCTGTCACATCAGTGTCCTTCACACCCAGTGGGCAGCTGGAGTGAGCGCTGCAGGCCGTCGGCCCTCACAAGCTGATCGATGGGCTCGTCCTGCCTCTGAACACCCCCACCTCACATTGTGTGGAAATAATCCCCACTGGTGCATTGATGAGTGTACGAGACCTTACTGTCACGTGGCCTGCCAGCATGGAAGTTTTTCCAAATGTCTGGACCAGGTATAACAATTGTAGCCTCAGTATGGTGTTTTATATTTTCAACATTCTCTGTAAGCAATAAGAAAAACTGAAATTACATTATAATACAGTGTTAACATTAGAGAATGCTTTCAGTAACATGAACACTTCACTGTTACTTTCACCCTAACCTTACAATCTAGAAACATTCACAAAGCTTACAGCCGTCTGGTGAATTCTAAAGGTTATGAATACAGATGAGAGGAATAATCCAATCAACTTTTCTGAATTTGTTTCAAATCCTTAAAAATAAATATTGACATCCCACCTAATTAGATGGCTTGATGCCATTACTGTGACTATGCGGGAGCTGCTTTTTGGTGACAAATCATACCTATAGTCATGATCCAAATATGACTAAATATGTTCAGTCATTATTCCAATTCACTTTGCAGTGTACTGCAGAGAAAGCTAAGCCTGATGTGCCTGATAGGTTAAATCATATACAGTATAAACATATATGGTCATATACAGTATGAATATGAGAACTTGTGCTTGAGAGGGTTTCTGTGTTGAAAACAAAAATGATTAAAAATACTTTTAAAATATTTTAGAATGAGTTTCCGTGAAGTCAATATAATTAACAGTTATCTTACTTGTAGGAGGCCAAGATATTTGATCATAGTGAGTTTGTGGAAAAGTGGATAAATTCTCCAGGGGTAACAGCTAGTCATAGAAACGATCCATTTGATCTGATTTAAACAAAATAAAACAAAAAAACACAACCTACATATCAGTGGGCTACTAGGTTTTATTTTAAAAACATAGCATTAAATGTTAAGATTTTTACAAAAGATCACTGTTAGGTTTATATTTTCTCAGCTGTCAAACATACACAAATTCACTGGGGTAGCTTCAGATCAAACCAGGATGAGCACAGGAACATATGGTCTTCGATGCTGTTCAGATTGAAGAAAAACCTCAAAGTTTACTTCACTAAATGGTCAGACTGAACAATTTCAGCTGATATTGTGGACTGATAACACAAACAGCCTCAACCTGTGTAACATAAATGCAGTAAAATCGAGAAAACAACAAACTGAACAATTTAAGATGATGAAAATTTAGTAGATAAATAACTGTTATCATTAATTTTTTTTGTTTGAGTTGTTTTAAATTGCTTAAAAATGCTAAAATGGTCAGTGCATCTGGTATTTTTCTACTAGAGGTACAGGAACTCCTTATGATGAAAAGTTCGAAGAGTGACACTCTAAAAGAACAGATCCATCCCTTTAAGTTTGCTTTTATCTTTAGTTTATAGAACAGTTAATGCTCAAATTCATATCGCTAGATTTCAAGCACTTTAAAATTATGTATGACTTAGTTAATGTGACCTCTGTCTTCTCTGAGGTATTAGTATGATTTATCAATAAATCGCCTATAGTTTTCTGCCTTCATCAGAAACCAGTTATTAATGTTTTTTTGTCAAGGAGGGCAAACTGGATTTATTTTTTTATAAATAACATAATTTTAATATTTGCTTCTTTTAGCAGTTAAAACTAGGTAATTTATACTGTGAAATACCGGTAATATAATAAAATCTTCACAAATAAAGAGTATTTAAACTGTTACACCATTTCTATTGGCTAACAGTTTATTTTATTAGTATATAGAAGTTAATTTCTTTTCATATATGTTATTAGTGTGTCCCTCTGACTGACTGATGTATATCCAAAGCCTTAAAAATAAATATCCTCCTTATTCATATCTATACAATTTTGTCAGTTTAGTGCTTCTGTTAAAGAGTTTAGGTTTTCTTTCATTTTATTATTCAAAAGAAATAAATCCTTTAAAGCTTCAACACCCCATGTTTTGTTATTTAAACCAAATATTCCTAGCCTGGAGGTATGAAATGACTTTCTTAATAAATAAAAAAACCCAAAGAAAATGAAACGGTATCGCTTAGCTCTGAGACAAATATTAAAACTGATGCAGCTAAAAGGTAAAGAACAGAGCAGAAAAATACAGCTAAAGAAGGAAATAATGTAGGGTGGAATACGTAACCTACCTGGTTTAGTTGTTAGCTTGAGTGATTATCAGGAGAAAAGACTTGTGATGTACACTGAGTGGCATCAATGAAAACATGCCTATAGAGCTTCAGCAAACCATTGAGTGGAATAAAGTCAACAAGGAGGAGAACCCTTTTCTGTTAGTGTGTGCCTCTGTGCCTGGCTATTTTTCTCACCATGACGTCAATATTAGGCAAACCGGTGCAGGGCTGAGAGCTGTAGACTGTTTCAGGCATTGACCACAGATAGAAAGTCTCTCGATGTGTTCTACTAGCAGTTCCATACATATGGGAAAGTGCTGCCAAATTTCTTTAGAGAATATAGGAAAAGGAAGAAAGACAATTTTGCCAGGCTCTGAAATTCATCAATTGCTTAACAAACCCAAGTTGTGTTCAAAAATGTTAATTGTCCAACAGCTGGTACAACCATTTTCAGGGACTTAAGCCATGTACACACATAGTTAGGTTTTTAATAAAACAAATATTTTCCTTAATTCGTTTAAAAAGTAATAACTCCATTATAACCGAATAAATGCGTTTTTAAGCACATTCATAGATATGGCAAACCTATAGGGGCAGTAGTTCCCCACATTCTATCCACTCTGAGTAACTTTTTACCCTCTAACTTCAGCATACAGTAGTGATAGAGTTGGTAAAAACAAACTCTTGGAAAAAAATTGCTTGGACAACAGAGCTTTGAGGGAATAAATGCTGTTCCTGATTGTAAACACAAGTCGCACAAGAGATGTTTTAGAAGTTTCTGTCACGGATTGTGACATCACTTAAAACTCCGGTTTCATCTGTCCACACGCAGACACTGAAAACAGAGAAGACGCAGATCTTCACTTTGGTCCGAGTTTTTAAAAAGATTTGTTTTTGAAACCGAAAATCTGCATTTACGTGTGGATGACAGACCAAACCGTTTGTGCGTTCACAAGGCATTAAAGAAGCTACATTCTTTTAGTTTCTCACATAATCATGGAAGAGTTTTGTTACATTGCTACTTTACATATTTGCTAAGTTAATTTCAGATTTGAGGACATTTGTTTCTGCACTATTGCTTAGGTGTAGAAAGATATTTACTTGTCATCAAGACTCGTTATCTGCTGGATAAGAGGAGCTGGCTGCCATTCACTCCTACTTTAGTGTTAACCCATGATGTAACCTTGAATCTTCTGAGCTCCTTGAATTTCCTTGTTCAATGGCTGACGTGCTAAAACTATTTCCCTGTACCTCCTTTCCCAGGTCTCCCTATGTCCAACTTACTGGACCTGTTAGTTTATGTTCAGTTCCTTTCCCCCTTTTGTCTCCTAACCTCTGTAAAATTATCATAATTCATCACTATCGTAGTGGCAGCCTCCTTTAAGCTCCACTTATTGTCCACCTCATTAAGCAACCCGTCTGCCCTCCATTGTCCCACCATCAACAACACCTTCACATCCAAATACCAACAACCTGTCTCCGCTTTCTGGATAGCCAAATAGAGCAACAGCCTGCAAACGACTCAAATCCCTGGAGGAAAACCTTTCTATCTAAAGCAATACATGTTCTCAGTTTCTGCAGTCATCCATCTATTCTCCTGCAAATTCTGCTTTCCCTCTGACTTCCCAATTACCCCCATGCGGCTGGATTCCCCCCAGACCAGAACCTACACAGTATTCATTATTTTTTAATGGGGTGACCCCGAATAGTAGAATGTTCAATTCATCGATATGCAGAGCCTGATTCAACCACCAATATCAAGGTCAATCTTCGCAGGTAAAACAAGCTTCATACCATTTTGGCAATATGGGGATGCTCAATGTATAATGGAACACAGAACTACTGGGTTTGTACAGTTATTTGAAGTTATATACAGCCTATTGTTGGGGATATTACCAAAAATGTAGCTATCTGGCTATTAATAGTCAAGGGACTGCTTATGGCAGTCAATAATATTAATAATTTATGGAAAATTATTATTATTTGGGGCACACCTTTATCAGAAACTATTTTAATAGCCAAAAGTCTATGTAAATGGTAAATGGACTGAACTTATATAGTGCTTTTCTAGTCTTCATAACCTGAAGGGATTAATTATTTACCGTATATTGACCATAAACCTTGCCATATGTGTGTGTTGAACAAGAAACGACAACAGTTACTTTCCGAAATACAGAATTTATTTACAAAAGGAAAAATAAGAAAAACATTTTAATCACCGAGCTAGAAAAAGAACACACTACTGATTAAAACAAATTAATAGTTAAAATAAAATAAAAGATGAATATGTAATAAGATTAGAAACCATTAATTCTGATATGATTCTGGAGGAATCTGGGTCCTTTAAGAACCAAGGCTTGATCTGCAGATGCTGGAATGAAAGCTAATTTAGTTTCACTAATTATAATTAGTTTAACTAATTTAGCACCAGTGGTTTACCTCTAATCCAGTACGCAATGTAAGAAAACACATAACATTCTTTGGGCTAAGAGATGTTGGTTTAAAACTATCTGGATAAGAGTAATTAACCTTTAGAGAATTACTTAAATCATGGATTGATCACGACAGTAAAACAATCTAATTCCCATATTTTGATCAAATAAGGAGAGTTCAAACACGGCTAATGAGATTAGTTTCTGTTCTTAATCTTCTCTGAACCAATTTATTTGAATACTTTATTTGAACACCCGATTTTTATTCATTGAGGGCGACTTCAAACACAGCTAATGAGATTAGTGTCTGTTCTTAAACAATCTATTTTTAAACAGAGTTTTGTTTGAACCATTAATAGCAATGTTTGTTTATGTAACGCCGGCCTAAACCAACACGTTGGCTTATTTAGCTTTAGCTCTCTGCGACGCAAATGTGGCTCAAATACATTTAATAAACATTAAACAAAAAAAGGAAAACTCCTGTCTGATTGAGTAGCTCAAATTACAGGATTTAAATGACTCTTTGAAAACACTGATTAAAATTTCAGGCTGCGGCCTGGTTTACCCAAAGATAGCACATGAAACTTAAAAAGTTAACAATAAAAAAAGAACCCCTTTAAAATTTGTTATCCTAACTAATTTGCCTCTGACCAAAGAGACTTTATGAACATTTAAAGTCCTCCGAGTTGCTGCGCATTGATGAGGGAAGGGGAGGGTCTCCCAACAGTGTTAGCGAGCAGGCTAACAAAGGATCGCTTATCTAGCTAGCAGCGGTAGGCAGCTACTGGCTTTGGCTTCTCCTGGCTGGCTGCGTGACGTTCGGCATACACCTTTATAACAGTACCTTTCTAGAGCTCTCCAGTTTGGCATTCACCTCTTATAGGCTCAGTGGCGGCGCCTAAATGCGGATTCTGGATGGTTCAGCTCTCGGCACAGGTGGCTCACAGCTCCCGTTTCTCAGCAGTCTGAAACTCAAAGGGGCCTCATCAGACTCTGGGGATAAACAACGTCTTTGTTTATCAATGTTCAAGATTCACCTGGAGTGGTCTTTTGGTTCCTTTGGAGCAAGTTTCTGCTAGAAACTCAGCCGGCAGATGCATGCAGAGGCTGAACGGGTGGAAGCCGGCTGTATTTATAGACTCCCCCCCCCGCACAAACACACACAATTCCTGTGGGGCTAGAGCAGATTAGCGCCAACCGTTGGCTGTGTCTGGGACCCAACACTGTAAATGTGCTAATGGTGTAAAACCAAGCATGAAAAGATCAACATTATGATAACATCCAGTAAAGGAGTCACTAGAGAAAGAATTTTGGTTGAAATGCTCATGTCCTTTGCACTACACAACCATGAAGGGGCAGTTTTCCTTGTAGCTCTTACATGAACAACAGAGATAGCTGGCAATATAACAGTCAGGGCAGACATGCCACTCCTGTGTACCACCATCTCTGAGATTGTGCACCGTAAAACACGACCAAACACTGACAACAACATGACTCAAAGGATAACTAAAGAACACAACTACATCTGGAACACAAACTATAATGTAAAACTTCTACAATTAACATGAACACATGACCCATAAGTCTTTGGGGCGTACAACCGTCCCTCGAGCAGCCTGCACACATTATTCAATCATTCAACCATCGGTTGACTATAGAAAGATTCGACAATTCTGATTGGAATGTCCCCAACTAAGGATTTCTTAGTGGGGACAACCTTAATATTTTAATAAACCCTTTCACTTTCCTCTGTTCTGAGTTTTTTTCCTGCATGTCTTCTTCTACAGGTCTTCTTCTCCATCAGAGGTTCCCAAAGTAACTAAAACTCAGTTATTTGGAGTGTTAAATGGTAAAATGCCTGAACTTGTATAGCACTTTATTGAGTCCCTACAGACCCAAAGCACTTCACACTACATTCAGTAATTCATCCTCTCTACCCTGGTGTTCATACAATTGTCTTGCTCATTTGCTACAGATGATTTAAAGATTTCCAGTATAATTGGTCTCCAAACCAACAATGATATGAATGGGCAGAGGCCCAATTTCAGAAACACCCTTATTTTGGCTGCAGATTGAACAAGTTAACCTAGGAATTTAAAATGACCTTTGGTCAAGACTCTGATCAAACAGCTGATACAGCTGTACAATTGTGTCCTATGGAAATCAAAACAAGGCAGTAGATCAGTATTGGAGCTTTTCATATAATTCAGAACTTTGTTTGCACCCTCTAGGTGGAACTCTAGCACCATCAAAAGTGAGTTTTTCCTTGCTTTAAAGGGATATTCCACCTCTAAGTAAATATTTGTTTGTTGCCATATTCCGTTCCCCAGAGTTAAGATGAGAATGAATGCAAAAGTCATATCAGTTACTTATAAGCAAGTCTAAAAAGATGTTTTAATTTTTTATTTAAAAGAGATCAGTGTCTCTGCAGCTTTGCATTCATCCAGGAGTTTGTTCCAGATACGGGGAGCACAAAAACTGAAAGTTGGTTCCCCATGTTTGGTTTGGAGGACCTGAGTGACCTGGATGGTTTGTACCGCAATAGCAAATCTGTAATGTACTCTGGTGCATACAGGGTGATGTGTTTTACTTTCCTGGTTATAGTGAGAACACGAGCAGCAGCGTTCTGGATCAATTGCAGCTGTCTGAGTTTTTTTGGTAGACCAAGGTTACAGTAATCAAGGCAGCTAGAGAATGTTGTGTGTGTTTATAATGGAACTGCACAATGTGCATGCAATTTGTATGGCTGGCATCCACAGCAGTAGTTGTGAATAATAATGTAATATTAACATTGCTATTAATGACATTGAATTGATTAATTCATTAAATTAAGTTAACGTTAACATAAGCCAGACAATTTCAGTCTCTTTTCTAAAGGGTGAACTCCGACGCAGTAACAATAATTTCAAATGCGCTGAACAAAACAGGGAAACTTCTCTTTAAAATATAACAGAGTTTATTAATATAGTTGTTTTAATCATACAGATTAAACACTGTGGCAACACTGTGCCAACAGCCAATCTACTCTAAACCATGCAGTCTATAACCTATTTAAAAAGGAATAACGTATGCAACCAAAAACTAACACTACCAGAATTAGAAAAAACAGCTTCAAAGCATAATTAGGATGTGCATGTGTGTGTGAGTGTGTTTGTGTGTATTTCCACAGGGGGTGATCTGGAGTCAGGACACAGTTAATAGTATTCTTTCTTAACAAGACATGCAACCACACCATACTAACAAAATTAAAGGATATTAAAAGATAGGAGATGTAATAACGCTTTAGCAATAACCAGTAAACACAAAAATATGCATAAAACAGCATGCAACAGCAAAAGCCAGCATGCGGCGACGCTACACACAACAAGCAAATGGTGGTTTAACAATTACAGAAGAATCAATTAAATCATTTTACACAAGTCTAAACTTGTGTTTTAAAACATCCTACAGTAGCCTATACCCTACCCAGACAAACTAAATGTACCCTACTGGTGTTGACTTCGTCCTCACTGCCAGTCCAAGGCGAACAATGAAGGGAGAAGGAGGAACAATCCAAACAGGCAGAGTCCGTTCAGTAACAGCAGCACAAAGCTGATCAGATGCAGGCAGCGACTTCAGTCGATCCTGTCTTTAGAGAGCTGTCTTGGTATAGCTCAGATGCCAAGCAGACCTCCTGTCTGCAGAAACGGGAGGTCAGGTAACTCGGCAAAAATAATGCTCCGGAGGTTTAGGGAAGTGGTCCTGCCATGGCCTGCAGGTTGGAACAAAGGGAGAGATTTTGCCAGCAAATATTTGAGTGTTTGAGTGTCGCCCAGTAGGCATGGAAAGACGATGGCTTCTTTGAGCAGTCCTTTTAAGAGCTCTCCCAGTGCTTACCGGCCAAAGACCTATGAGAATCGCTGAGGGTGGTGCGAGCTCTGTCATCATCACTGGTCACAGACCAATGAGAATGAGTTTAGGGCAAGCAAAAGGATGCTAGAGACGGCATGATTAATGAAAATGAATCCCAACAAGATAAATGCATGGATAAGTTTTTCTATGTCTCCCAGTCCTTTAATCCTAGAAATGTTCCTCTGGTGATTGAAAGCTGACCTTGTTATTGCCTTTATGTGACCTTGAAGGCTTAACGCATGGAAGACATACAAACTTCGTCCAAAAACCCTTGTGTTTATTTTTAGTAGGGCTTTCAAACGATACAAATTTTGATCTAGTTAATCACAGGATAGCTATGAATTAATCACCATTTCTAAACGTGAACAAAAAACAACAATTTTCAGTGTAAATAACAGAGAAATCAAGATGCTTTTGTTCTTTGAAAAAAATTTAAATATAGGAGAAATCAATTGAATTTTTTTTTTGAACTCCACAATTACATTCACAATGTATGTGTGGTCTCATATGAAAAACAATAACAAATACAGGTAGAAATAGCCAAGTTATATGAATAAACTTAACACTTGGATATCACCAGTCTGTTTTAACCATCACATTAATCAAATGTCACAATTTTCCATTTTCCCATAAGTAATTACTCAGCAGATTCTCCACTTTATCACATCGGGCAACACAGATACTTCCATGAATGAATTAGCACTAATTCAGTTCTGAAAACATCACTTTAATGGAATAATTTCGCATGGCGTTGATGCAGCGCATATGACAGTTTTATGGTCCATAAGTGTCAGTCAGAGTTTTTGACTGAGTTCCAAAGCCTGATGGCAGAGGGGTAAAAACTGTCCTTGTGACGGGAGGTTTTTGTCCTAATGGACCGCAGCCTTTAGCCAGAGGGGAGGGGTTAAAACAGTCTGAGTCCAGGGTGAGAGGGGTCAGCAGCTATTTTCCTAGCTCTCTTCAAGGACCTGGAGGAGTACAGTTCTTGAAGAGAAGGAAGGTTACAGCCAATCACCCTCTCTGCAGAGCGAATGATGCATTGCAGTCAGCACCTGTCTCTGGCAGACGCAGCAGTGTACCAGACAGTGATGGAGCAGGTGTGGATGGACTCTATGAAGGCAGTGTAGAAGTGGATCAGCATTGTTTGTGGAAGCTGAAACTCCTTTAACTGCCTCAGGAAGTATGTCCTCTGTTGTGCCTTCTTGACAAGAGAGCTGATGTTCAGCTCCCACCTGAGGTCATGGGAGATGATGGAACCCAGGAAGTGGTAGGACTCCACAGTCTCTACTGGGGAGTCACGCAGGATGATGGGGGAGGGTGGGGGGGCTGCGCCCTTCCTGAAGTCTACTATTATCTCCACTGTTTTGGAAGCGTTGAGCTCCAGGTTGTTCTCCCTGCACCAGGTCACCAAGTGGTCAATCTCCCACCTGTAGGCAGACTCATCCCCACTAAGCTATACAGTGAACCAACATGCAAAAATCAACATAAATATGGCGCATTTACATCTGCACCGCGCACAGCGAGCTGGCATCCCAAGGAAAATTGCCTCATAAAACGTATGAACTTATAATCATATCAACCCAATACATCAACAATAATATACTCATATGTCATTTAGGCACACAGTTTGGCTGGTTAGGAGGAGAGCTGATGTGTTGCAGTCTGAATAATAAACAGGGTGTTGTTCTGTGTATTGTTGTATGTTATATTTTTTGGGGCTATTTTATATACAGTCTCGTATTAAATATGTTTTATATAATCTTTAGTAAGCATTCAGAAGGTAAAAGTCTGTTTTATATATTATGCATGGTTATAAAAACTTTTAGTGTCTATCAGTATTTTTTATTGGGGTAAGCTTTTAAGTCATAAAACTCTTGGGTAAGTTTATTGCAGGCTGTAAAAGCAGGATGTTTAGAGATAGAGATAAAAAACAGACCAGGGAGGACGGACCATAAAAGTACTTCATGGTACGGCTAATAAATCAGGAAACCTTGGGAATAACGGTTTGGTGGGAGGAGAATAAGTCATGTGAATACGTTATTTGTTCTTCCTTAATAAAAATGGTACAGCCTTGTGGAGAAGTGGTTCAGTTCTTGCTGACCCCACCTGCAGGTGCGTCCAGTGAAACAGATATCTGTGTTTGTGCCTTATTTACTCTCTCTGTCCCTCAGTTCTGACTCTTATTTTGGAAAACTTCCCGCCGGGGCTCTGAATGTTGGCGCCCCATACCTTCCGGAAAGTGAGTGGCTGACCGCATGGCATAACAGGAGCCAACAAAATGGTGGAGGATGCGTGCCCAGTAATTTGGTTTTAAGTTGTTTCAGAGCTGAGAGAGATTGAGTGTGAGTAGTAAGTGTGACATAACTGGTTGATGCATGTGTTTGTGGCATTACAGTAATTTTGTGTTTTTTCCTTGGAGTTCAACAGAGAATCGGAGAGCGACTGGATTGATCCTTGCTAATCAACACCCGGGTGGTTTTGTATCAATCTGGAACAGCGCTAACACCAAATTAATAGGTATTGATTGATCTAAACGTTCTCCGTTTAATGTTGACGTGTTGTTCTTTTGGTTAAGGGCCGACCAAAGTGCGGATCGGGGCTTGAGAATTGGCCTCTCGACTTCGACAGGACGCTGTCGGAGATTCTTCCAGGCTGGCAAACGAGAAATAGTGGCAGCAGGGCCTGTGGAGCCCTCTGACTGCTGGACGGATTACCTGGTTGAGGGCTGCGTCTCTTCCAAACGCGCGATTGAGCACCGCAAAATTGGAATTGTGTTTAATGGTCCAGCTTTTGGTCGGTCCGGTTTGAGGTCAAAGTTTGATAAATATTGTAAAAGAACTGTATTTGTTTCGGTGTGAGTGTGTGTGTGCGTGGAGGGGTGAGGTTTAGGTAAGGGAGCTACCGTGTAGCTCTTTGCACACCGGCCTCATATAAACTCCTCATTTAGGGGAACTAACTGACTGAATCTAAAACCATAATTCCCCTGCGAATTTTAAACGCCTAGACGATGCCCTCGCTTTCTGTATAGACAGTAGCGTAGAAGCTTGGCATTGTAGGGGAATTGGGGAATATCATTTTCAGTCGGCTAAAGTACCACCATAGCTAGCTTACAGCTAACATACAGTGTGTGTGAGTCTCGCCTGGAATAAAGGCGTTCAACCTTGTTCACTTACGTAAACACGTCTAAAGCATTGTCTAACACATATATAGGACTGTTGTTATGGATAACTGGTAGTAAACTCTTTAGAATATATATATAAAATAACTTTTTTATTGTAACGGAGCGGCAACGTTTCGTTTCCGGTTGAGCTTAGGTGCTCATGGTTACAGCTAAACTCTGGTAGCCTAGCTTCCGAACTGTATTTGTTTGACACGGTTAAACAGTTATTCGAGTTTTTGGAGACGAAGTGTGGTTTTGTTGGAGGCATTTTGTTTTTGTCTTTGGTTGGTTTACTTATGAGTACAGTTTGTTCAGTTTAGCATCGTAGTGACGAATTAGCCATCTGTGTCCCGGCCTTTCCATTCCGCGGTGTGACCCGGAAGTTCTATTGTGCCTGACTTGGTCCGCCAATTCGGTGGAGTTCTTTTTTGTGCAAACGGTTTACGATTCTGTTACAAAGCGAGTTTTACAGATATTTTTTAGGTTTGTTTTAATGATAAATGACACTGGCTTTATATTGGGAGAATTCTATTTCTTTGTGTGATTCGCGGAAGTGTCTGTCCCGGGTTTTGGCGCCGGCCGGACTACATTAAAATTCTTTGAATTTTAGACGAAACAGCAGAAATCTCAGTATATAAATAAATTAATGAGAGAATAAAAAGTTCTTTATAAACTTTTTTAGCTTTCCTTCGTTTCGGCTTTGCCTAAATCATTATTAAGGTTAATGTTGCATGACTAAAATAATACATAAACCACTTCACTATAAAAAATAAATAAATTAAATAAAAACTGCCTGTCTTTACTGTTAACTGCATTAATATTGGGATAAATTTGGCCTACGGATTGATAGTTTATCAATTAAAATAAATAATTTACAGAGTTACTACAAATAACCTACTTAAATTTTAATCCATTTTGGGATTTTGTTATAAATTTTCAATGGCAGCCGAATATAAATTGCTTCCTGCTCCACAGGGACAGGAGTGGCGCATGTTAGATGCCCAATTGTTAGTATACATTTCAAAACTATATTCTGTTTTAGTTGATAAGCCCGGTGAAAAAGATAAAAAGCAGTTCCAGGCCAAGATGACGGCCATGTGGGCACATCATGGCGCCCGTGGGGATGATAAGAGAAGTCTCTCACAGATGTGTTTTGAGGAAGGAAAGCGCTTTGCAGATAAGGCTAAAACAGCTAGGAGCATCACTGGTGCTAAGATGAGATACTTAAAAACTGAGAAAATGTGGAAAACATGGGGATTAGCAGGCCAAGGTATTGATCATTTGTGTGTTACTGCAGAAAGTATTTTTTCGGCAGACCAGACTCCTCCACCATATCAAACTATGTATCAAACTATGTACCCCGTAATGACTACATCTGGTCAAACAAATATTTCTTGGGGGTTGGAAACAGAAGATGGCCAGATCGTACTTCAAAGCACGCAGGCTGCCTCACGGAGCTCACAATCTCCTTGTGCACCACCCCCTCTAGGTACCTCTCCTGCTTCCCCCGCTCCTCCCCTTCCTTCAAACACTGCAGTCTTACACTGGAGCGGCCCCCCACAGAGGTCTGTGGCCCATGAAACATTGACTAATAAACCACAGGGTGGTCTAAAGGTGAACGATGAAGGACAAGATTATAAATTGCACTTTGAGGTCACCGGTAAAGGGACTGTTGCACACACTGCGGAGGAGGAGAGACAGTTGTTAAACTTAGTTAAAAACAAAACAGAACAGGAGACTGATAAATTGTTCTTGGCATACAATAGTAGATTAATGGAGGAAATGGAGCAGCACGAATACAGGTTAACTAAAGTTCAACGACAGATGGATGAGGTCCTGAAGGATCAGGAAAGATTAACATCTGTGGTACGAGGGCAGGCTGCTGACCTTCTAGGGAGTGCCAGCCCCAGTAAACATGATGAATGTGCAGCAGTTGGACAGGTTGACGAAGTGCAGACGTTGGGGGATGACTAGAGCGAGGGGGTTTATAAGAATACCAGAACTCGTGGGGGCCCTGATTTAATGCTTCCTTTAGTGGGAGCATCGGATGGTTCAGTAATTTACAAACCATGGAAGATGGCTGACATATCTGCTATCACTCTGCAACTCCCCGCTTTGACTGGTGGTGGAAACTGCTGGATAAATAAATTAAATCAGCTGACTTCAGGGCAAACCCTAGCGGTGGGAGATTGGAAAGCCATTATGGGTAGAATGTTGACATTAACAGATTATAATGAGATGATGCTCAAGTGCCACCTAGCGCATGTACTAGATGAAGTCCCCTTTGCGCACCACGCGCATGAACTTGCCGAGTGGGTCAGGAGGAAATATCCTACCCCGCCCGCGTCTAAAATTTTGAAATTTCCCTGGTCAACTGATGTTACTCCCGCAGAACATGGCTAAATGTAAAGATAAATGGGTTGACGTTACTGGGGAACATCCTCGAGATGCAGGGAATAATAGGACTTGGTTTAGAGAATCAGTTTTAGCAGGCATGCCAGAGTCTGTTGCTACATTAATGAAACGTAATCCTGATTCACATATTTATGATCAGCCTACATGGGAAAGACACATAACACATTATCTACAAGATGTGCAAGATTCTGCGTTGAAGGACGCTGAGGAGAATAAGAAAATGGAGACTGCTTTGTTAAAGCTCCACTTAAAAGAGGCTCAGACTAAATTGAGTGACTTATATCAGTCAAAAAAAGTGAAGCAGATGGTGGCTGAAGCAGCGCCTACTGTTGGATCAGCGACAGTGATGCCTTCTTTTCCTGTGATGTATGCTGCAGCTGCACCTAATCAGCCATTTACTGCTCCTTATCGGACATGGCAGCCCCGAGGTCGGTCACGTGCTAGGGCCAGGTTTGGTGGTAATAGAGGCATGGGAAGAGGGCAGCCAGGTGCAAACGGTTGTCGCAGGTGTGGCTCAAATGAACACTGGGTGAGGGAATGTCCACACCCACGAGGGGGCGCTATTCCTCCCCGTCAGCCACCTTCACATTTTGCTCCGAGTCACTATATGGCTCCTCCCTCCTATCAAGGAGGACAGGGGGGGCCTCAGTTTTGACAATGCCCACAGAGTACCTTGGTGAGCAGGACTAAGGGGGATCCAATGCTCACAATGGACGTACATGGACATTCATTGCCATTCTTGGTGGACACTGGTGCTACTTTCAGCACGTTGGACAGAGTTTTACCAGACGTCAATTTTTCTGGGAACACAGTGTCTATAATGGGCATCTCTGGGGCTCCGATGATTCTCCCTGTCACTCAACCCTTGCCTGTTACAGTGGGAGGTCAAAGACTATCACATCCTTTTGTCATTGCTCAAACCACTCCTGTCAACTTGTTAGGCAGGGATCTGCTTATCAAACTGGGTGCTACTATCCTGTGTACCCCTGATGGACTTATGGTGACTTTTCCGAATGGACATACACATTGCTGTGACACCATGAGTGGTCAATTTTTGCTGAAGGATGACACTTCACAAGTGGCTGATATTTTCTGGGCCAGATTGACTACGATGTCTGCACGTGAATCTTCTGCGGCTGAATTTCTGAGATGCTGGAAGCCTTGGCTGCTTGAACTCCAGCCTTTTGTTCCACCGCCTGACCCTTTCCATGTTACCTTCCTATATGAGAGGGGTGATCCTACTTTATATCAGGAGAAATTTGAAACAGAACTTGAAGGACAAACTTGGTCTGTGGCTTCGGGTCCATGCTTTGTGGGGAAGGAGGGTGTTGCACTGTTTGCTGATCTGACTTCAGAGCAGCAGGAATGGTATATGATGGAAGCTGAAGCGCTTCCTCATATTTCGTTATTGTTGCATCCAAAACATCAAGCTAAAGATTTGGGGGTAATGGTTAAAAGGGGAGTTACATTAAAGGATTGGGTTTCTACCCATACCTTCAGTCTCTTTTTCTCCTTCTTCTCAAATGTACAAAACAGACACGCAGCTCTCAGATACTACCTTTTTGGAACATTTGCAGCTTTCTAGAAATCATGGCAGAGAAAAAACAGATCATCCTGATGCAGTGGAGGCCTTAAAGGTCGTGCCTGACTCATTGTGGTCAGATGGTCCCACTGATGTCGGTCTAGTGCCAACCACACCCATCGCATTTGAGATGAAACATTCTGATCCGATTTGGCGTCCGCAGTATCCACATAAACCTCAGGCTGAGGATGGTATTGCAGACACTATTGCAGGTTTACTTGAAGCAGGAGTTATAGAACCATCGGATTCTCCATATAACACCCCTATTCTTCCTGTGGAAAAACAAGGTACTGGTAAATACAGAATGGCACATGATTTGCGTGCTGTCAATGAGGCCCTCAAAACCCCTCCCATTGCTACACCTAATCCGTATACAGCTCTGGCATCCCTTACACCTGATTTGAAATGGTTTACCTGCATAGATTTGGCTAATGCGTTTTTCTGTTTACCGCTCCATCCTTCTGTCAGGGATATTTTTTCATTTACATGCAGGGGCAGGAAGCTACGTTATAGTAGGCTTCCGCAGGGCTTCGCTTTGAGTCCAGGTTTGTTTAATCAGGTATTGAAGCAGTCATTAAGCACTGTACAGCTGCCTCCAGGCTGTGTTCTGACCCAGTATGTGGATGATTTGCTTTTGGCGGCCCCTACTGTTGAAACGTGCATAGAAGCTACTCTAGTCGTGTTACAACATTTGGGAAAAGAGGGATACAAAGTCTCCCGGGATAAGCTTCAGTTGGTCAGGCAGGAGGTCCAGTTCCTGGGGCCGAAGGTGACAGCTCAAGGCGCTGGACTGACTGACACCCACAAGAATGCTATTTTGGCTCATTCTAAACCTCTCACTGTTAAATCAATGCTGTCATTTCTGGGACTGACAAATTTTTCCAGACATTATGTGCCTAATTACACGAACCTAACTACACCACTCAGAGCGCTTGTAAATGCTCATGGTATGAAAAATCTGCATGCTAAATTAGTATGGGACATACCAGCTGAGGAGGCATTTATTAAGTTGAAACAGGCTCTAGCACAAGCAGCTGATTTAGCCACTCCTGACTATGCATGTCCATTTTTTCTCAACACATCAGAGACAGATGGGGTTGTTAATGGCATTTTGTTTCAGAAAAAAGGAGGTCAGAGACACATTCTTATGTATCTTAGCATAAAGCTGCAAGCTATTGAAATGAGACAGCCACCTTGCACGAGACATGCAGCCGGTATAGCTCATCTAGTGGAAAAAACATCACACATTGTCAGGGGTTATCCACTTCATATTTTGACATCTCATGGGGTCATGGCATTGGTTAATTCTGAGATGTTTACTCTTTCAACTTTGCGTCAACAGCGAATTAGCAGAGTTTTGGAAGCACCGAACATTATTTTTACGCATGAAGGAATAAACATGGCTGACCAAATGACCACCTCTGGGGAGCAGCATGACTGTGTCAGACTGAATTCGGTTGCTCAAAAGATACGTCCTGATTTTCGATCTGATCCCTTGCCTACAGGTTTTGTGCTCTATACAGATGGTTGCTGTTTTAGAGATACGCAAGGGCAGTTGAGATCAGGTTTTGCAGTTGTTGAGCAAACTGGGGATTCACTACAGACTGTCGTTTCAGGGAAGCTTGACGGCAAGCAGAGCGCACAGCGTGCTGAGATAAGGGCTCTTATTGAAGCATGCAAATGGGGCAGAGATAAAGATGTAACGATCTACACTGATTCGAACTACAGGTTTTCTGTCATACATTATGAATTACCACAGTGGAAAAGAGCAGGTTTTGTTACCACTACTGGTAAGCCTATACAGCATCATGCAGATATTATGGAGCTTTTGGATGTTGTCATGTTACCAGCTAACCTCGCTGTTCTTAAGTGTAAGGGTCACAGCAAGGCTGACACTGTTGATGCGCGTGGAAATGCTGCGGCAGATTTGGCTGCGAAAGAGGCCGCGGGTTACCTGTCACATGTCCACACGCAGCTGATTGTCACATCAGCACAGGAAATGTCAGACAGTTTTGCTGAGGAAGTGCAGTTGGCGCAGCAGGCTGCTGCGTCACAGGAGATGACTGTGTGGAAGGATAGAGGTGCTGTTTTTTCTGCTGGTTTTTGGCGTGGGCCTGATGGCCGTTTGGTTTTACCTGCCGCGTTGCAACCCACCCTTTTTCAGGAGGCTCATGGTGTGGCACATGTGTCATATACTCAGATGAAACGTAATCTTTGTTTTTGGTGGCATCCCTTCCTGCAAAATTTGATTAAGCGTTTTTTGAGTGAATGTGTGGTGTGTGGTCAATTTAATCCTAAGCCTACTATCAAGCCAGAAATGGGAGCCTTCCAGGACTTATGCAGGCCTGGCGAGAAGATCGTGATCGATTATACAGATATGGGGACACCTGTTAGAGGTTTCCGATACCTGTTAGTGATTATTGATTCATTGACCTCGTGGCTTTCTGCTTTTCCTGCTAGACGGGAGGATTCTCAAACGGTGGTGAAATCTTTGATTAACCACTGGATTCCGTGCCATGGCTTTCCGACTAAGGTCAGGTCTGACAATGGCACACATTTTAAAAATAAACATCTCCGACAGGTTGAGGAACAGATGGGAATAACCCACAAGTTCGGCACTGTTTATCATCCGCAATCGCAAGGTGTAATCGAGCGTTCTAATTCCACTTTAAAGTTGAAGCTGGCGAAGATTTCAGCTCAGACGGGGCTTAATTGGTTGGATGCTCTTCCTATTGCTCTGATGGCCATTAGATCATCTGTCTGTAGGACAAAAGGTCTCACTCCTTATGAGATGTTTACTGGCAGGATTTTCCCTGGTCCGTGGGCAGGCAGAGAACCACAGGTTTCACCCCATCCTGATCCGGACCCTCGGAGGGATCATCAGCAGCTGAAGGGCCTGGTCTCCTCCTTCCTTCCGGCTCCCTGTGACGTGCAGGGACCTGCGGCGTCTGCTTCCGAGGCTGGGCGAGTTTGGCTGAAGGTGTATAAGAGAAAGTGGCAGGAGCCCCGCTGGTCTGGCCCGTTCCAGGTTGCTGCTCGTACAACTCATGCTGTCCAGCTGTGTGGGAAAGGTTCTACTTGGTTTCACTGGTCCCAGTGTGCTCCTGCCCCCGACCCCCCCTCCTGTCCCTCACCTGCAGCAGCTCTCTGCTGACCTGGGGGAATCTCTCTGCAGTGGGTGGTGTCGGTTCTGACTAGGCAGTGTCGACTGCCAAAGCCGGGAGGCGGGGCTTGGCCCACCCAGAAGATTGGTTCCGGTTGCTGTGATCATTCAGTGTGATCTATATGTGCCAAAATTGGGCGAGATAAGCAATTTGGGCTTGCTTTTCTCGAAGAGGGATTATACAGAAGAGAAAAGATCGCAAGACATCTAACACATTACACAGCAGGTTTTAACCACTTCACAATCGTTGAAGGAAGCTATTGGAGGCGGGGCCTGTCTGTGTATTTGTGTTTTACTGGGGGAAATGTTCAGTTAATGAAGTAGCTGTCATTTCATTGAGGGCGATCTGCATAAATTGGAAGAAATAAAGAGCCCACTCTACTGAATCATCTCATCACTTGCAGCCGCTTGGTGACAGAGGAATAAACAAGAGTGAAGACTAGAGAATACAATAATAAAGACTGAACATTTATTAATCATTTTTCTGTTTTTTTACAGGTTCTTTAACCAATTTTTATTTTACAGGTGCAGATTGTTAGACACTGCCTAAGAGGGTGTCAAAGACTTTTTAAGTAGTAAATTTGTAGGATTTTGTCATAATATTCAGTTTTTACGGTTTTATAAAAGTTTTTATTAATACGCTAAAACATTTTAAGGGGTGTTTAAATCATAATTAGGTTGACTTGATTACTAAATCTTTGTTTCAATTATCTTTTTTCATGATATGGTTTTCTGTAGATGTTTTTGAGGTTGGTGACAATTGCTAGAGTTTGCCTGGTACTAAAAGAATATTGAATTGGGTTAAAACGATAAAAAATAAATTAATAAAATAAAAATATTGCTTAAAGGTAAAGATAAAGAAAAACAGACACCCTTCCTTTTTTAAAATAAACATAGGATCACACCACCAACAGAAAATATGCATCTTTGGGAAAATAAGAAGGTGCTCTGCGCAACAGGTTTTTGCATGGTGTTATTGGTCAATATTATCTTTTACTGTTGTGGTGAATGGCCCTATAATAGTTCTACAAATCAAACACAGGTTGGAGTTCACTCAATTAGACCGAGAAGAAACTTAATGGCTAAATCATCTCCCTATTCACTGTGTGGCACTTTCGCCGCACATCGTGGATTTTCTCAATTTTGCATACCAAGAGGACGATCTGCAGTGATTACTATTCCCTTAAATACATTAGTTTATAAGGGACAACAAGCAAGTAAATATAAAACCTACCCCTTGTGGTACATAACAAATGATCAAAAACTAGTTGGTCCACTTTAATTGCTGATCCCCTAGGATATGACTGGAGAAGGTACACTACTACAGCTTTTGCAAAACATATGCGTCCTTTGGTTAAATTGGATAAGGTTGCAGATAAATTACTTCTTACTGTTAATTTAACTAAAAGTGATCTCCTCCCCTTAAAACATCTCCAGAATGGGCAAGGTTGTACTCTCTTTATAATTTGGGTTTATAAAGGGGGAAAAGATGTTCAATTTCCTATTATAATCTGTCAAGACTCTCTTAATGCTTCCACCTCGGTAAGTCAAAATCAGGCCTCAGCAGCAAGAGGTAGTTTAATTAAAGAAGAACCATCTGTGGACGATTACTTTGAAATGATGACAGAGGGGAGGCTCCACTAATAATTGGTTGCTTATGGTAGAACAAGCAGGACAAGAAGCGAGGCAGGACTGTGTTGTGTGCATGGGAGCCAGACCTATTCTCAAGGTGGTCCCTGCACCTGTTGAGCTCAACACAACTTGTCTGGTTTCCCTGCTGTCTAGTGAAAATCTAGTAAAAGATTGTAGTAACTGGGAAAAATTATTCCCTATAGCTGATAACAGAGCTACCCCATCCTTCTTTGATAGTAATGTTGCTCCAAATAATTTTACTTGTTTCAAAAATGATAAGCCTGGAAATAAAGTAGTGGGTTCAGTCAACATTACATATTGCAATTCAATCCAAACTTCTATTAAATCTTTTCAGGCTCATGCTGATATTTGGTGATGGTGTGGAGGAAAAATCCTCCGCTCCATTTTACCTAGTAATTGGACAGGATTGTGTGCACCCGTTACATTAATTATGCCAGTGGCAATATTTACTTATGATCCCACAGGAGACCAGACTTTTCTCACTTTGAATAATCATGTTAGAAAGAGGGACATAGGCCATGAAGATGATCCAACTTATATTGATGCTATTGGAGTTCCTAGAGGTGTTCCAGACGAATACAAATTGGTTAATCAGATCTCAGCAGGTTGGGAATCAAGTATTTGCTGGTGGTGCACCTTGAATAAGAATGTGGACAGAATAAATTATATACACTATAATGTACAGAAATTAGCTAATAAAACTAGAGATGGGTTTGAGGCTGTACATGAGCAACTTAAAGCCACCTCCTTAATGGCTTTTCAAAATAGAATAGCAGTTGACATGCTCTTAGCTGAAAAAGGTGGTGTCTGTTCAATATTTGGTGATCAATGCTGTATGTTCATCCCTAATAATACTAATGCAGATGGTAAACTAACTAGGGCAGTAGAAGGACTGAGGATACTTTCAAATAGGCTAAAAGAACAATCAGGTGTAGATACCTCAATGTGGGACAATTTGTTAAATAATATGTTTGGAAAATGGAAAACTCTGGCAATGTCGATAATGGTTTCTTTAGCAGTATTTGTGTCAACTATGGTGTTATGTGGATGTTGTTGTATTCCTTGTATACGTTCATTACTCATAAAGTGCATTGACAAAGCTGTTGGTAATAATATGCAAGGTCAATATCTGTTACTCCCTCACATGGAGCCTGAAGGAGAAGTACAGAGGAATGGTCAAGCTATTTTCGAATAGATTGAAAGAGGGATTTGTTGTATGTTATATTTTTTGGGGCTATTTTATATACAGTCTCGTATTAAATATGTTTTATATAATCTTTAGTAAGCATTCAGAAGGTAAAAGTCTGTTTTATATATTATGCATGGTTGTAAAAACTTTTAGTGTCTATCAGTATTTTTTATTGGGGTAAGCTTTTAAGTCATAAAACTCTTGGGTAAGTTTATTGCAGGCTGTAAAAGCAGGATGT